>CAUYQG010122308.1:0-10592 GCA_963574415.1 Tarsius wallacei | reverse complement strand
AGACCCGCCTGGGCAACTTGGCGAGACCTCATCTCTACAATAAATCAAAAATTAGCCGGGCGTGGTAGCGCACGCCTGTAGTTCCAGCTACTTGGAAGGCTGAGGCGGAAGGATCACCGGAGCCCAGCAGGTCGAGGCTGCAGTGGCCGGGAGCAGCCACTGCACTCCAGTCTGGGTGACAGAGTGAGACTCCAACTCAAAAAATAAAAAATAAAAAATAAAAAAATAAGCAAAATTAATTCAATCTGCAAAAGTTCACAATCTTCCCCCCTGCATTATTAAATTTGGCAATATACAAATTAAGTGCCAGTGCTCTAAAAACATTCGAACAAATGAAGTTCTGCTTTCAACAACTATATACCTAACCCTAGCTATGGAATATGAAGTCTTCAGCCTTTCCCCCCATAAAAAAGAAATGTTACCACACAAGGTTCACTGTATGAGAAAAGAAATAGAAGAATAATTATGTGTGGAAAATAAATTTGATATTATGTGTAGAAAATAATATGTGTGGAAAATACATTTTAACTACCATAAGTACACAATTTAGCCTGTTAGAAGAAAGTCACAATATCATACACATGTGGCATGTGGCATAGGAATTACTCATGTGGACACCCATGTCTCCTTTTTACCAGCCATCTCTTATATCACTGACTCTGATTACTAACAATTAAAAAATAAGTCTTTGTTTTAGAAATCAGAGAAAGGCAGAATATAGGACTGGAAGATAAGAAAAAGGCTAATTGAATGAACATCAATCATAAATTAAACCTAACTAAATGAGCATCATAAATTAAACCTATCTAAATGAACATCAGAAGATATTTACCACCTATCTAATAAAGGTTCTTAGCAGTAAAGTGGTCAATTAATAAAAGCTAAAACTAAGAAAAAAAAATACTGAAGTTCTTACCAACACTAAAAGAAGAACAAAGCATTTGAACGCCTGGCCTTGGCTTTTCAGTGAACTTCAGAGGACGTGGACTTTAAAAAAAGAAGATATTGCTTTAAAATATATTATTTTTACCACATTCAACACAGTTTAAAATAATAGTTTTAATCTAGCATATTTAAATACTATAATCTTTTTTTAAGAGACAGGATCTCTCTATGCTGCCCAGGCTAGACACAAACTCTCAGGTTCAAAGGATTGTCCTGCCTCAGCCTCCCTAGTTGGGAACCATAGGCGTACCACATCCAGCCATTTCTACAAATAATTGTATACCAAATATTTCCACATATGCTATTTTATCTAGATGGATTTTAGAAAACACTATCCAAACCTGATCTTCATGCCAATCCTACTAAACAGAAAGAGCAGGTCTACTAACCCCATTTTTTGAGATAGGTAACTAAAGCTCAGAGTCTAAATGAGCCCATAATCAAAGCTGCAAAATCTACAACCTCCAGGGTATAGAACTGTCCAACAGAAGTGGAATGCAAGCCACATATGTAACTATAAATTTTCTAGCAGCCACATTTTTAGAAAGTATAAAGAGGTCAAATTAATGTTACATCATTTAGCCCAATATATCCAAAATGTCCTATCAACATGTAATCAATATTAATACAATTTTAATGAAATTAGATTCTTTCATATTAAATCTCTGAAATTTTCCACTAAATATCTGACATTAATGATACATTTCAACTTGACAATTCAATTTTCACCAAAAATACTTGGTCTATATTCAGAGTTCCTAAAACTTATTGTTGAAAATTTCTCATACTTAAGTTGCTCAAAACACACTTGATAATTTTCTAATAGATGAATCAAGTATCTGTTTTTAAATTTCAATTAACAGTTCAGTTCCTCAACTGCACTAGCCACATTAGAAGTGCTCAATAATCACATGTGGCTGGTGACTTGACAACACAGGTCTATAATCCATGTCTTGAATTTCTGATATACCAAAACAAACAAAAAAAATAAGTCTCTGTTTTCACAAAAAATGTTCTAAGACAGAAAAGCAATGCTTCTTTTACATATCCAACTATCTTTTATTTTATTTTATTTAAGAGACAGGGTCTCACTATGTTAACCAGACTAGTCTCAAACTCTCACCTCAGCCTACCGAAGTACTAGGATTAAGGCATGAGCCAATGTGTCTAGGCATTCAACTATCTAAATAATTATGAAAAATAGTCAATATGGCACATATGCTATATATAATAAAAACTGAATTCAAAAGTAAAAAGGCAACAACGCATAATTTCTCTTTATAATCAAACTTTATTCCATTAGGCAGTAAGTTGTAACTATATTAACAAGAAAACATGTATAATTAAAGCTACTAACCTGAATTTCAAGGATTCTAAATCCCACTGCCAAAAGCAAACTGTCCCATCGGCACCCGTAGAAACCATGTATCTTTGAGAACCTTTGGCCATTGGGCTAAACTAAAAAGTATTAACATAAACAATTCAGTTTCTAGAGTTACTACTCAAGTTATAGTTTAACAATTTTCCAAAGTTAACTTCCATTAACACTCTAAGGAAACAAAACACAAGAAACCAAAATAAACGTAATACTATTATAACAAAAATTCATAACCTCTCTACATTATTTTATATGTAATATTATCTCAATGAGACTTTTCAGAATAATTAAGATTAACCAGAAAAACAGTTCCTTCTGACCTCACTTCCAGTTCACTAATTCTCTCAATTTCTTCAATTGTGTCCACTGCTGTTAAAATCACCTACTGAATTCTTAAATTCAGTTATATTACTAATTTTCAGTTCTCTGCCAAAATCATTTCTATTTATTTTAACTAACTGAACAAATTAAGCACATATATTTCCAAAATGTATCTTGTACATCCACTGTCTGGATTCTCTGAGACTGTATCTATCATATGTTCTTTTGCTTCTGGTCATGTATGTCTACTTTTGTACACTATATTTGAGTGTCATCATTATATAAAAGATATTATAAATAATTTGAGGTTGTAGATGTTCCCTTCCTTTAAAGTAACTTCCGTGTCTAGCCTACAGCTAGATCAAGGGCACTAGCAATCCCAAATTACTTAATCCACAAACATTAAAATGATATGAAGCTGGGCTTCAGTTTCTGTGAAGATAGGTTTCTGGTTCAACCATACTCATAGAATGAAACTCTTTGGCCGGGCGGGATGGTTCATGCCAAAACCCCAGCACTTTGGGAGGCCAAGGTGAGAGGACTGTCTGAGCCCACAGATTCAAGATCAGTCAAGGCAACTTAGTGAGACCTCATCTCTACAATAAATCAAAAAAGTCAGATGTGGTGGCGCATGCCGGTAATCCCAGCTACTTGGAAGGCTGAGGTGAAAGGATTGCCTGAGCCCAGCAGGTCGAGGCTACTGTGCCCATGAGCGTACCACTGCACTTCAGCCTGGGTAATAGAGTGAGACTCTGACTTAAAAAAAAAAAAAAAAAAAGAATGAAACTCTTGTGGTTCTCAACTTCAAAACAAGGGTCTTTATCAAGACCCCCTTTTCTCCCTAATAGGCCCTGAACCCCAATTTTTACCCTCCCCCAACTACATGAATCTCTGCAAAAATTCTGCTAAGTGTCTCGGCCACCTCCTATGAAATTGGAAAATGCCTCCAAACAAAAGGTTCCCCTCTCTCTGGGATTTCCTTAGCTATAACATGTTGAAAACGCAATTCCTAGCTGGGAACAGTGGCTCAAGACTGTAATCCCAGGACTTTAGGAGGCAGAGGAGAGGACTGACTGAGCTCAGGGGTTTGAGACCAGCCTGAGCAACACAGCGAGACCTCGTCTCTACAATAAATCAAAAAATTAGCCGGGTGTGGTGGTACATGCCTGTGGTTCCAGCTACCTGAAAGGCTGAGACGAAAGGATCTTCTGAGCCCAGCAGGTCGAGGCTGCGTGTCACTGCACTCCAGCCTGGGTGACAGAGTGAGACTCCAACTCAAAAAAAAAAAAAAAAAGAAAAAAAAGAAAATGCAATAATTCCTCATTATACAGGTAGTTCAGCTATATTTTCACCTTTATCTAGCTTTCCTAGTTGTTCATAAAATGGAAACCTAGTAAAAGCCATCTACACATTATACCTTTCACTCCCAAGAAATGTTCACTTGATATTCTTTTAGATAAAAGGTTCTACTGCTGGTTATAACCTGACTATGCTTTATTGCTAACATTTTTCAGAATGTAAATTAAGTAACCTTTTATTTGTTTGTTTGTTTATTTATTTATTTATTTTTGAGTTGTATTCTCACACTGTCGCCCAGGCTAGAGTGCAGTAGCACACTCAAAGTCACCGCAGCCTCCAACTGCTAGGTTCAGGTGATCCTTCTGCCTCAGTCTTTCAAGTAGCTGTAACTACAGGCATGTGCCACCACGCCCAGGTAATTTTTTGATTTATTGTAGAGATGAGGTCTTGCCAAGTTTCCCAGGCTGGTCTCAAACCTGTGGGCTCAGGCAATTCTCTCACCTCAACCTTCCAAAGTGCTGGGATTATAGGCATGAGCCACCAAGACCAGCCCTAAGTAACCTTTTACAATGCTTATCCCTGAGAGGTGCATACTAAAATAATAACAGTAGTTACTTCCAGTGGGTAAGATTAGGAAGTTTTTTTTACTTATTTGCTCTTAACTATCAAATTTTTCAAAAAATAATATTATTTATTTGAAATATTGTACCTTTTCTCATAAATTGAAAAAAAATTTACTGTAATTTAAAAATGAGGCCAAGGCATGATAGCTCACACCTTAATCCTAGCACTCTGGAAGACAAAGGTGAAAGGACTGCTTGATTCCTGGAGTTCAAGGCCAGCCTAGGTAACATAATGAGACCCCATCCCTACAAAAAAAATCAAAAAATTAACCGGACATGGTGATATGTGCCTGTAGTCCCAACTACTTAGGAAACTGAGGTGGAAGGATCACCTGAGTCCAGGTCAAAGGAAGTGGCAAACCATGATCGCTCTAGCCTGGATGACAATGAGACTCCGAATAAAAAAAAAAAAAAAAAAAGAGCAGGAAGAAGGGGCTTCTATATACAAGTAACAGTGAAAAATACATTAAAAAGGATTAAGAACTAGGCCAGGCTCAGTGGCTCAGCCTGTAATCACAGCACTTTGGGAGGCCAAGGTAAGTGAATTACCTAAGCCTGCAGGTTCAAGACCAGCATGGGCAACTTGGCAAGACCTTGTCTCCACAATAAATAAAAAAAATTAGCGGGCGCAGTAGCGTGCACCTGTAGTTCAGGCTACTTGGAAGGCTGAGGTAGAAGAACCACTGGAGCCCATTAGGTCGACGCTAGGGTGGCCGTGAGCATGCCACTGCACTTCAGCCTGGGCAACGGAGTGAAACTCCAACTCAAAAAAAAAAAAAAAAAGATTAAAAACTAAAAGTATGTATTTGTTTGACTTTGAACTTCAAAATAACCAACAGCAAGCAATGCTGAATCTTCTGATAACATAAAAATGTACTATCATCCAAGTAGATTTTCGAGATACAATCAGTACAGGATAAATGCATGTAAACCTCCACTACTAAAAGAATCACTTCAGGAAAGATCAGAACTCCACTTCCACACTGAAGAATTCCATAGTGGTTTTAAGACAGATGCCCTCTCAAAGTATAAATTTTCTTATTTACTGCTATATTGCCTATAGATTCAAAAATTATAAAATGTTTACTTGTAAAACCTAGCTAGAATTTAATTTTCAAACTATGAAAACTACCAGAACAATATACTTCTTAACTAAAAATAAACGAGCAAACCAAAATCTTGCTTCAATTATAACTATCTTCATTCAAAAATAGCTATTCAGTCTCTATTCTTTCAGAATATTGCTAAGACAGGTTGAGAAAAGTCACTTTTTTTTTTTTTTTTTGAGTTGGAGTCTCACTCTGTCACCCAGGCTGGAATGCAGTGGCCGCTCCCGGCCACCACAGCCTTGACCTGCTGGGCTCCAGCGATCCTTTCGCCTCAGCCTTCCAAGTAGCTGGAATTACAGGCGCGCATTACCACGCCCGGCTAATTTTTTGATGTATTGTAGAGATGAGGTCTCACTTGTCCAGGCGGGTCTCGAACCCGCGGGCTCAGGCAATCCACTCACCTCAGCCTCCCAAGGCACGGGATTACAGGCTGAGCCACTGAGCCCGGCTAAAAGTCACTTTTTATCACAAAACTTCACATCAAATCTATTTAGTCATCACTAACATAAGGTCTGGGTGAATAGGCTTATAAAAATACCACAAGTGTTAACCAAATTCAAATTGGAGGCACCAATATGCCTTAAAAAGCCTTACAAATTAGCTAACAATTTACTTCAACCTGACAAAATATAATTTTCAAAAAGTGATAGAATAGCACCAGTAATGTTTTAAAGGCAGTGGGTCATCACTAGGTAATACCAAGAGACACCAGATATTTTGTGTCTTCTAATGGAAGAACTACACCTCAATGTGATCAATTCTCTAGATAAGTGATCTTCAAAGCAGTCTGTGGAAAAGCAGCAGCAACATCTGGAAACTTGTTATAAATCAAATTATCAGGCCCCACCCCAGAGAGCTTACATCATAATCTTTGAGGCAGGTGGTTCTCCTGCATGTTACAAAGAACCACCGTTCTGGATCCAATAACCAACTTAAAGAACAGAAAAGCATACTAAAAATACTCCACTAAACTGACAAAATTCAAACTGTGGAGAAACGCAACAGACAACAACCTAGTTCCTTCAGCAAAGAAGCTTCAAGATCATTTAAATGTGCAGAAGGGTGAAATTTATGTTTTAAGTTTCTTTTAATCTACAACAGCCAATTATAAGGTACAGACTTTGTTTTGCTCCTGACTCAAACAAGCTAAGTAAAATACCGTTTATCAGACAATGGGAAATTTAAAGATCAACAAAAGTGCAATAGTGTTGTAGTTGTTTTAAAAAGGAATCCCAGGACAGGGGGGCATACATCATCAACAAGAGTACCTGCATAATGAACATGTGTATTGTATCCCTAACCCTGAATTGTACCCATTTTTATTAAAATAAAAAATTTTTTAAAGAAACAGGAATCCTTTCCTCCCATATCAGCTGACATGTAGGAAAAAAAGGAAATGCTATCTTGTAGAAATACACACTGAAATATTTCCAGAAAAAACAACGTGAAATCTAGGGTTTGCTTTAGGTACAAGTTGTAGTGGTTAGAGAAAATTTACTTGACCATGGGTTTATAGGACTGTCTACTTTGTGTGTGTTCAAAATCATCCTGCACTTACTGTGAAAACAATTATTTTTGGCAAATTTACTCAACTTGTCAAAATCCACAAGTTTTAAAGTAGAAAGATAATCTATCACCAGTTTGCAACTGACACTCATCCAGTTCAACCATAAACTCCAAAAAGGAACAATAAACCTTTATGTAAAGCCCTATCTACTACATTAGGTATTTACCACATCACCCTTCCATGATTTATGCAAGTGACTTAAGTAGATCATATAATTATTATGCATTTTTACTGTTTTTTTTTTATTCCAAAGAAAGACTTTTATTTTTTACTTATTTTAAATACAAACAGGGGTCTCCCTATGTTGCTCAAGCTGGTCTAGAACTCCTGGTCTCAAGCAATCCTCCCACCTCAGACTCCAAAAGTGCTGGAACTATAGGCATGAGTCACCATGCTCAGCCAAGAAAATATTTATTTTTTTAATTACTAATATATTTTACATTCGAAAGTTTACAGTATCACCAACGTTTATAAAATAACCATCTCCACAAGCCTTAAGTATAAAGATCTCCAAGAAAGTATTTTAAAGGAAAAGGTGGTAACACAAATGTGCCCACTAAGTTAGAAGTTTACCTGTAAAGATGTAATTGATCCTGTGTGTCCTTGGAGCACAGCAACTGGGGCACAAGTTCTCAAGCACCACACTCTGATGATTTTATCACAGCTCCCCGCAGCAATCATTGTATTCTCATAGTTTACTGCCATATCTGAAATTTCTGCAGAATGACCTCTTAATGTAGAAAACAGGCGGCCATTATGTGTGGACCAAATCTTTACCAAACAATCATCTGAACCCTAAGAAAAAAAATACACCTAAAATTAAATGTAAGTACAGCAAGTCTTTTTAATCATTTTAAAAGAATACCTTTTATATGCCACCTAAAGTAAGTACCTATAACTTCTTTCTTCCCAACTATAGAATATGCTATAGTCATATGATAAATTATGACTCAGGGTCGGAACACTTATGAAATAATATACTGTCAAGTTATCATTGCTATGGGACAGATATAAATACTATTATCCTCCAAATTCTCTGCCAAGTAATAAGTCCAGCTAAAAGTTCATGGTTCACCTGTATCAATTAACAATGGTTAAATGTTAGTCTAGTTCACACCAGGCTAAATAATTTGATGACTATTGAACAGATCTATATTTCAAAGGCTGAGAAACAAGACTAAGTGGCAATCTCAAAAACACAAAAATGGTGGGAACAGAACCCTCCCCTTATGTGATCAAATAATAAGCCCATATTTATAGCATTGGACAACAAACATTCACTCAACAAACATTTGAGTATCTACTCTGAATCTCTCACCTACAAAATGAAAGTTAAACTTCTCAAATATCCTAATTTTCCCTTAAAACATTAAAATGGTAAATTAATTTTCAAACATTTTCATGTAATTTTATAATACTTACTTGAATAAAAGATTAGTTTATAATCAATCCATTTTCATGAATCTGTGATTAATCCTGTAGTGCTTTGGGATTTTGGTGGAGGGTTTTTTTTTTGTTTTGTTTTGCTTTTTGAGTTGGAGTCTCTCTCTGTCACCCAGGCTGGAGTGCAGTGGCACACTCACAGCCACTGCAGCCTCGACCTGCTGAACTCAGGTGATCCTTCCACCTCAGCCTTCCAAGTAGCTGGAATAACAGGCATGCGCCACCACACCCAGCTAATTTTTTTATTTATTGTAGAGATGAGGTTGCCAAGTTGCCCAGACTGGTCTTGAACCCATGGGCTCAAGCAGTCCTCTCACCTCAGCCTCTCAAAGTGCTGAGATTATAGGCATAAGCCACCGTGCCCAGCCTGGGGTTTTTCTTTTTGTGGATTTGCAATTAATAAACGTTCAGATTAACTACAGATTAATCTAATTCAGTAAGTTTAGAATGTGCCAGAGGGGAAATATTAGGGGTGTGTGTGGTTTTTTTTTTGGAGTCAGAGTCCCACTCTGTCACCCATGGTGGAGTGCAGTGGCACATTCACAGAAACCGCAGCCTCAACCTCCCAGGCTCAGCTTTCCAAGGAACTGGAACCACAGGTGTGTGCCACCACGCCCAGCTAATTTTTTTGACTTATTGTAGAGACAAGGTCTCATCAAATTGCCCAGGTTCCTCTTGCCTCTGCCTCCCAAAGTGCTGGGATTACAGGAGTGAGCCACCACGCCCGAAAGGCATATATATTTTTCAGTATCCTTAATAACCACTACTTGAAATGAAAAGCTCAAAACAGCACTTAGTCCTATCTGCAGCTAAATCACTTGGAGTACTTATTAAGAACACAAATTCAAGCATCCCACATCATCCTACTGAGACAAAAATCTCTCTGGATGGGAAACACAGAATCTACATGTTTTATAAAATTTCCTAGATAATTCTGAAGCACACTAAAGTGCTACAGATGATATCAAATTGAGTTTAAAATGTTAACTCACTGTAAAGATTCTATGTCCTGTCCTATCAAATGCTACACAGTAAACAGCAGACAGATGTCCCAGAATCCTTCTGTGCATTTTTATATGCTGATACATAGTTCCTGGAAATGCTGTGCTAAAAGTGGAACACCCTGTGAGTTGTTTTCCTCGATGTATCTCCACTAGGAAATAAAAACAATGAAAATGATTAAGGGAGAGCCAATATGTAAAAAACAATTTCTAGAGGGTCACAAAATCTACGTTCATGAAACCCTAAGGACACAGTTTTCTCCCAATTCTATTCTAGTATATTAACTAATACAGACTTCCAACTACAATAAGATTGTTTATCATTAATTATTTTTAAAATTATCTTAAGAAAATAATAAATTTGAAATTTGATACTTACTACTGAAACAACAACAGTACCAATTATTTCCTTTTAAATTTTAGTGCAATATTTATAGAGTTTGTCAAGAAATGTAAAAAACAGTTTCAGATATCTCAAAGGTCATCCTCACTTACCAAGATTTGGTGGAGAGCCATAATTCACCGGCATTTCAGGAGGTCTTCCTCTGTGAAGAGCAGCAAAGGCAGAGCCCTTCCAAACTGTGTGCCTGCAGTCTTTAAAATGAATTTTAGATACACATAAAATCTTGAAAGTTAACCCCAAGAAAGATTTTATAGAATACTTACGTATATTGTAATAAACTGTTTATTCAAAGTTTTACCAACTAATATACTTTAACAGAAAAGCCCTGGAGGTTTATTAGACTATTTCTGAAGGAAAAAAATTTTAAGACATCTCAGATACAGCAGCAACAACAACTAACATTTGTGTAGCACTTTACAATTCACAAAGTGCTTTCAACATACATTATCTCATTGAATCCTCACAACAACCCTGTGAGGTAGGTATTTCTGCCAATTTACAAG
>CAUYQG010122307.1:0-32723 GCA_963574415.1 Tarsius wallacei | reverse complement strand
GAGGCAAAACCTCAATTTCTCAACCAACTCATCTTCAACAAAGCCTCCACCACCACCACCACTGGGGAGAGAAGAACCTACTTAGTAAATAGTGCAGGGAAAACTGACTGACCACATGCAGAAGATTAAAACAAGTTCCCTACCTATCACCATACACAAAAACCAACTCTAAATGGATCAAACAGCTTAACATAAAACCTCAAACTTATAGTTCCTAATCAAAACCCCAAGTGCTCATGCCATAAGAGATAAGATAGACAAGTGGGACCTCCTCAAACTGACAAGCTTCTGCAAAGCCAAAAAAACGATCAAAAGATCAGGGAGACAGCCCACAGACTGGGAAAAAATATTTACCAACTATATGTCTGACAAAGGCCTAACATCTAGGATCTACAAGGAACTCAAATGTGCTGAAAAGAAAAAAACAAACAGCCCCATTACAAAGTGGGCAAAAGATATGAATAGACGGCTCTCAAAAGAAGACGTACAAGCAGCTAACAGATACATAAAAAAATGCTCAGCCTCACTAGTCATCAGAGAAATGCAAATTAAAACTACACTGAGATACCACCTAACTCTAGTCAGGATGGCCTTCATCAATAACTCAAAAAACAACAGATGCTGTAGCTGACGTGGGGAAAAGGGAACATATCTACACTGGTGGAGTGTAAACTAATACAACCTCTCTGGAAAACAGTTAGGTGATTCCTAAAAGATCTAAAAAGATTCCACAATCCCCCTACTGGGAATATACCTGGAAGAACTCAAATCACTCTATGAAAAAATACCTGCACACACATATTTATTGCAGCATTGTTCACAATAGCAAAAACGTGGAACCAACTGTGCTGCCCACTGAAAGAAGACTGGATAAAAAAAAATGTGTACATACACACGATGTAATATTACACAGTCATAAAGAAAGACAAAATTATGAACTTCATGGCAACTTGAATGAACTTAGAGACTATAATACTGAGTGATCTATCACAGAAACAAAGAACTGAGTATCATTACATCTTGTCACTCATAAGCAGCCCTTGAACAATTATCGTAATACTATAAGAAAAGGGTTGGTAGTGGGAAACTGCTGGAGGTGGGGTGGGGAGGGTGGGATTGGGAGTAGTGGGAATCCTCCGGGGGAGGGGGAACACACCTCATCAACAAGGGTACCTACATAATGAACATTTGTATATCTAACCCTGAATTGTACCCCACGTCTTTGAAATAAAAAGTTTTTTTAAAAAGAAAAGAAAAGTGCAGGCTATACTGACATTTACCATAATTGGCAGCTGGTGCACAGTCTTGTATTGAACACAGAATTGACTTAACTGTAACTAACTCACTGGCTCCACGTTATGAAAATTATAGTGCAAGGATCACCCAACTGTCTTGATAGTAGTGATGGCTACATAGCGTTTTAAATGCATTTAATGCCAGCGGATTGTACACATAAATGGTTATAATGACAGACATGCTCTATTTTATCATACTGAAAACATAAAGTTAAAAAAATACAAATCTCCCATCTTTATCCCAAAGGTATGACATCATAACGCATCTACCCACCAAATGCTAGGACAAGACAGGTGGTGAATAAACCGGTAATAAAGTTGACTTGAGGAAAAATAAGCTGGCCTATATAAGTCATGTATAAATTCAGAGTATCGATTGCTATTTGGATTCTATGTAGCCCCTTGCATATGTTGGGAATGGAAAACTAACAATCAGGAAGGATGTCTCCAAGGTTTAGCAAGGTAGTCAAGAGGCTAAAATAGATTCTGCCTGTAAAATGTTAGAAATCTACCCAATTAAGACAACCCCTCACTGTGAGGCCCAATTTCTTGGGCCACATTCTTCACTATATATGGTTGAAGTTGAGTAGGGACGCCAGCCCAAGTTTATGAGCCTTCAAGGCTTCTTAGGAAGGCCTTTAATTCCTCTTTTCAGTGAGGCTGATCTCGCCAGGAATGGCAAGCTTGCCAGGAACCTCCCATTCTTGGCGCCACTCACAACATGCTGCTACAACGTCATCACGTTTGTTACAGGCCTTGATTTCCTGCATGGTGCCTGCTGCGCCCTCTAGTGGCATCTGTAGTCTTGTGCAACTCTTTGAGGAAAAGGGAAGTAGGCCTAGCATGATCCAAGCTCCAGGGACTTTATTGGACTTCTCCTTGGTTCATAAAGACCTTCCTCAGGGGTCATTGCAGAGTGGAGTCCTTGGTGCCCTGTGTATCAGTGTGCATACCCAGGAATTCAGGGCACTTAATAAGAGCCCCATATTCCTCTTCGTTCGTTTTCCAGTGAAGTTCAACAGCACACATACAATAGAAATTCTAGAAACTATTCTAGACAGGTCTCCAGAATACAGAGGCTAACTAGATACTAACTAAGCAACTGTGGCAGGCCTGGCTATGACTCACTAACACTGTTTCTTCTCCCTAAGCCTGTGACTAGACTGTATGTCCCAGCCAAACTTGCAGTTAGCTATGACCAGTCACTGAGTTCTAACCTATATAATGTATAAAGAAGCAATGAAGGCCACTTTGAGGCTCATATAAACTCCCATCCTTGATCCTCCATTTTATTTCTTAATATGATAGCTGAATGAAGATTTCAAATCCCTGGAGGACAATGGAATTATAATATGTGACACTACATAGGGAAAATCATGTACTTTGTTCTGTGACATGAGTGAGAAACAAAATTTTATTGTATCAAGTCTCTGAGATTTTGAATTTGTTTATTACATCAGCGAGCTTTACTTGGTCTAACTAGTACAGTGACCCTTGTTGTTCTACTTTCAACAAAGCACACTAATAAAAAAAAAAAAGCAGCGGTGCATATAACAATAAAAAAGAAGATAGTAAGCAGGAAAGTCATATATTTTTCATTAAAAAACTATCTCTTGCTAATGATACAAAAAGCTGCCAGTAAGCTGACCATACCAGAAATGCTTGTTAAGCAAATCTATTTCAGTAGTAATGATAGCCATTGTAATAACAGTTATATTTTTTCTGAAGAAAAAGTATCTTCCTATGTGATAAAGTTACATGTTTAAGGATATTACAAATGTTTTATGAATCAAAATTATAAAAGGAAAGTTGAATAATTTATCACAATGATGCAGTATCACAAACCATATAGGAACTATCAAAAACATTGTATACCATTCTAGATTGCATAAGAAGTATCTGCATCATATCAATTGGTAAACAGCATTCAGCTGCCAGAATTTCACTGCAACAGCTTTATCAGGAAAGCTCTGTCCTTTCGTCCAATGGTGGCAATAAAAAGAAACTCACTGATCACCTGACAGGGATGCTCTGATGGGCCTGCCTGCCCCAGGTGGGTATGGGCTAGAAGACTTCTGAAACCTCTTTAAACCCCAAGAATTTGTCTCCTAGGAAAGCAGTTAAATTATCTCCAAATTTCTTAAGTTTTACATGTGCCATATTTGCGATTCTTGGAGTGATTTTGTACTTACTTTGTAAAAATTCCCAATTCTAAATTTAATTAAGAAAATTTTTTTAAAAATCTGTATTTGCTTTTGACGAGATCTTCCTAGCATTTCTCTGATGCTTTTTGGGAATATAAAATTATACTGACTTTGCATTACCTGAGTTCTTACTAACTCAAGATAAAGGGAGAGTGGGAGGAATGTGGATTCTTTCATTCTAAAGAGCTATCAGCATTTCAAAAGCAGGAAAGGCATTCTGCAACCCTCCTGTATAGCTGGGAGGGGAAAATGAACTTGAAATAAAGTAAATGGTTAAGAATAGTGTTAATTGAAGATCAATCAGAAGTTAACCTGCATTACATCTGAAATTATAGTGCTAATTGATGGAATGCTAGAATTCAATTTAAAAGCAGATGGCACACATACAGATTTTCACAACTCAAGTAATATAAAGGATTAGATTCCCTACCATATTTGTTTACCCTTTCAATAGCCAGAAACAAGCTCTTTCAAAGACACGTATGTGAAAGAAGGAAACTTCCCTTTTAGTTTTATTGGTTTAATTTCACTGGGGGCCTATGCTTGCAACGGAGGTGGGGTAGGGCAGGGTCTGAGCAGTGAGTAGGTACATACATATTACCAAACGTAAATTGCCAGTATGCTTTCTGTTTAACTGCTGTTGCACATGAAATCTCTGTTCCCAGTAAGGAGAAATTTGCAGGCTGGTTGCATTCATCACCAGAAAAAGACCGGGATTTTCTGCTGCTGTTGTGTTGGGTGACTTGTTTTAATTAGGGACCAGGAAATTGATCAGTTTTAGCCTACCAAGCACGAATTCCAGCTTAAGCTCTTATTCCTTTTACCACCATTTTCAGAATTAATTTCTACATTTCTTCTGCTGCATCAGCATTTTGACCCTGAGTTCACATGAATCCAAAACAGTTGGTTGAGCTGGTCAATACAAACAAGAAAATTCATGAAATAAAGTCAAGAAAATCACTGTTTCAGTCAAAATGTTGATCTAAATGCAGTAAGAAAAGCCTAAAGTCCACCTTTTTAATGAGAAGCAAAAGGCTGTGAAGAGATTTTACTCCAAGGCAAAATTCAAGTTAAGACAAATGTTTTTAAAATGTCACTATCTCAACAACCTAAAGAGACTATGGCACAATGTCCAAGTGTGTCCTCTTAACAGTGAATGAATTTAGCATTCTGTAAACCCTTGCCTGTTTTTCTGTTCTCCACTCAAATACACAAAACAAGACAAAGCACTAGTTTTAGATGCAAAGATTGTAGTCTTTCCTTAACAGATACATTCATTGTTTAATGGAACCTATTATTTTGGAAGCAAATCCTTTAGTTCTTAAGATGGTATCAAGTATAACATTAACTTGCATTTCAGGAAACACTGGTACACATATGGCCTAGAATTGAAAACAAGAAAAAAGAGAAGAAGGAAAATAAGCCTTAAAAAAAAAAGGTCTTATCAAAGGATAAAATAAATATTCTGCAAATGATTTGACAATAAAAAATAAAACCCATATCACCCATGAAGAACAGCCAGACACTACATGGCTTTTTATGAAGTCTTTCTGACTGCAAAAATAGATGAATGACTATGGAATAAGTCAGCAATGCCTCAGTTAATATTGGCATATTAGAGAGAATGGTGGAGGGGAACTAAGGGATATGGTATCTGGTCTAGGCACCCACCAATCAATCATATGTGAAGCTGGGCTCGGTGGCTCAGCCTGTAATCCCACGCCTTGGGAGGCTGAGGTGAGTGGATTGCCTGAGCCCGCGGGCTCGAGACCCGCCTGGGCAACTCGTCGAGACCTCATCTCTACATAAATCAAAAATTAGCTGGGCGTGGTGGCACACGCCTGTAGTTCCAGCTACTTGGAAGGCTGAGGCGGAAGGATCGCCGGAGCCCAGCAGGTAGAGGCTGCAGTGGCCGGAAGCGGCCACTGCACTCCATTCTGGGTGACAGAGTGAGACTCCAACTCAAAAAAAAAAAATCGTATGTGACATTGACCAAGCCCCTCGCCCTCTCTGGGCCTCAGCTTCCTCATCTTTAGAATATGGAAATTCATTCAGATTAGAGTTGCCCAATGAGATTGCGAGAACTCTCGTTCTATAGGATGGTGAGAGTAGAAGAGAACACTCGTTCTATAGGATGGTGAGAGTAGAAGGTGAAAAAAATGAAAAAAATTCTAAATTAAATTCAATTAAAAGATTCTATAGTCAATAAATTAGGAAAACACTGGGCTGAACAAAGTCAAACACGTGTGTTTACTGCAAAACCTCTCAGGCCTCCTGGCACTCTGTATCATATCACTACATTGGTATGTTCTTCCTGGTATAACTGAACTGAACTGGGGTCCACTCACTGGATGCAGTCAAGCCAGACGCTGACACCGAGAATTGCAGTGAGGAAAGAAAGGCATTTATTGCATAGTGCCAAATAAGGAGAACAGGCAACTAATGCTTAAGACCCAAACTCACTGATGACTTACAAGCAACGGTTTTAGAGGCAGAAGTACATTTCAGGAAAGCAGAAGTTGCAGGCAAAATCATAAATTAATGCATGAAGCCAGGTTCAGTGGCTCAGCCTGTAATCCCGCGCCTTTGGGAGGCTGAGGTGAGTGGATTGCCTGAGCCCGTGGGTTCGAGACCTGCCTGGGTAACTTGGTAAGACCTCATCTCTACAATAAATCAAAAAATTAACCAGGCGTGGTAGCGCGTGCCTATAGTTCCAGCTACTTGGAAGGCTGAGGTGGAAGGATCACCGGAGCCTAGCAGGTCGAGGCTGCAGTGGCCGAGAGCAGCCACTGCACTCCAGTCTGGGCAACAGTGAGACTCCAACTTTAAAAAAAAAAAAAAAAAATTAATGCATGGAGGTCATACATTGATTTGGTCCATGAGTGTGCCTCTCTCCAGGTTCCTCAGGAAGAATGTTAAAACAAAGAATGGTGATCAGAGGTCCATTCTCAGTTTCCCCTTATCTGAGGTCTATGTAATAACAGTTGGCATTTTCCACTTGGTGGGGGTTTCTGAAAAACAACTCAAGAACATATGATAAGATGCTATCTTTTAGTTTTTTTAAGGAGCCAAAATGCTGTGTGACTTTGGCTTGCTTAGAAGACTATTGTTACTATATTCTTGCTTGTCAGATTGTACATTTACTTTTTAAGGTTAGCTAGCTAGGTGCCTGGAATTTCCTTAGAAGGGACTCAAGAATTTTTTCTTTATGCTTGGGGGGCCACAGACCCCTAAGAGGAATCTCGGTTCTGTCCCACTGGTAAATACTGATGTCATAATTATTCATTTATTATGCATCATATACACACCCTTTCCAATTAGGATGTGAGCTCCATGAGAGCTGGGGCCTTGTTTGTCTTGAAAGACAGTGTTGACTCCGGCTAGCTTGGGGGTAGAGGTCTTTATGCTCAGAAGAGCCTTGAACTTTGTTTAAATTGTGTTGTTGCCATCTTGAACTTCTTAATTTTTGAACAAAGTACACCAGATTTTCATTTGTCACTGGCCTTATAAATTGTGTAGCCTCTGATGTTAACTAGAGACAGATCACCTGGCTTCAAAGTCTAATCTTGCCACTTTTGGCCCTTTGACTTTGGGCAAATTACTTTTATCTCTATGAAACTTAGTTTCCTCATCTGTTAAGTGGGGATAATGAGGATAGTACCTGCAGATAGGGTTGCAAAGCTTACATGAGTTAATATAAGCAGAATACCTTGAATGGGGTCTGGTACATTGAAAATGCCATATACACATTAGATATTATGGCCAATCACCCGACACCAGAATACTGTCTGGTGCAGAGTAACACTTCATAAATATTTGTCAACTTAATGAGTACATATGCCATAGCACTCATACAAATCTTTCTAAAAGGAAAATATGTACTTTACCATTGTGTCATTTGACTTCAGAAACTGCACTCTCACAAATTTCCAAAGTACATAATGAGTATTTCTTTTCCAACCCTTCCTCCTAACTATTCCACAACTCTCCTTGAAGACAACCAGTGCTGCCAGTTACTTAAGTATATTTCAGATATTCTATGCAGAAACGAGCAAATAATGTTTTTTCCTATTTGTACACAAAAGGTAACATAAAAACATATATATAGCATATTTATATGTGTATATAGTATTGTTGGTGCTCAGAAAATCATACCCCAAGAATTGTTGTTTTAACATGGTGAATTAAAGAGGCAGCCTCAAGGTTTATCTCTGATCTTTTCCCCACCTTTCTGTCTTTCTGATTCTCTATTTTCCTGAAACAGCAGGTCTTTCTCTGGAATTTCCTTATTTAAATAACAAAACTTCTTTCCAAAAGAAATGCTTTATCTTAAGACCACCTCTCTAGGAACCTCACGAAATACTGGAAAGAAGAAGAGAAGAGACTAAAAGTTGTTACTACACCTAGATAGCCCACCTATTCTTCTGAGGGCAGCTCCAGGATATTACCTGAGAGATTGTATTTGCATAGTAAGACAATCTTTGTTTGCAATGCAGTTCTACCTCTTATCTTCCTGTAACTTGTCCACAAGCTATTGTTTGTTTTTCCTATTTTACAAACCGTAATCTGGTCTTCAAGCCATTCATTTGCACCCTTTTTTCTTCCCTCTCCCCATTTAAACACCAGCCATTTGACCCCTCTCCAAGTTTTCACTCCCTTCCCGTCTCTACTATACATGTATATGTATATACACACACACATTTAAACATACACATACACACACATTCTTGATTTTTTTACTTAAATATATTTTTTAAAAAGAGTTCTAAGATTCTTGATGATCTGTTTATGAATACAACATATCACATTTTACAGATGTACTACAATTTATTTAAGGAATCACCCACTAGAGGACGTTCAAATTGCTACCAATCTTTTGATGTAGACAATACTGACATATAGATATATAATTTACATGAACACAACTATAGAATACATTCCTAAAAGAGCAGTTGTAGACTCAAGGACACATATGTTTATCATTTTTGCCAGTTGCTTACCAACATTATATGATAGAACTGTTTACCACATTTCTACTCATAGAGTGTGTCTTCAAACTTTTGAAACAAACGTCAACTTAATTTTTAACTTGAATTTATCATATTATGAATAATGAATAAAACTGGGTATCTTTTCCTATGTTCAAGGGTACATTTCTTTTGTGTGTGTGTGTAAATCCTCTCTTCATATCATCTGTACAGTTTTATAATAAGTTGAACCATCTAAGGACAAACTGTGACTTTATTAAATTGTAAGAATTATTTACATATTTGGGAAACAAGATTTTGTAATATAAACTGAGACTAACCTATCAATTTATTGCTATTTTTACCTTTTTGCCATAGCTTATTACACACACAAATTCTCATTTTTCATTAAGTCAAATTAAGGGTCCATACTGGGTGGGGCGCGGTGGCTCAAGACTGTAATCCCAGTACTTGGGAGGCCGAGGTGAGTGGATTGCTTGAGCCCACGGGTTCGAGACCAGCCCAGGCAACTCGGCAGGACCTTGTCTCTACAATAAATAAAAAATTAGCCAGGTGTGATAGCGTACACCTGTAGTTCCAGCTACTTGGAAGGCTGAGGCAGAAGGATCGCCTGAGCCCAGCAGGTCGATGCTGCCATGGCCAGAAGCCTGCCACTGCCCTCCAGCCTGGGAGACAGAGTGAGACTCCTACTAAAAAAAAAAAGGTCCATACTTAGAACCGTTTTGCTGTATTGCCTACTTGAGCTTGCCATGTTAGATGTACTAATAAACCTCTTGTAAATTCACCTTGCTTTCACGAATAAGACATCTTTCTTATTCCCAGTTTGCAGATGAGAAAAATGAAGTTCCAAGTGCATAAGTAACAAGACTTGCCATTAAGTGGCAGAGCTAAGATTTAAACTCAGGTCCTTTGAATTAGAATCCATGCTTTTAGTCTTTGCTTTGTTGCCTCCTCAAATACATCTGAGAGTCATGAAAGTGGAGCTTGCTTTTATTTTCTGTATTCTGATAGTGCCCAACACAGTGCTAGGCACATAGATTTTCACTGATTGATGAACTTTTCTCTCTTTCTCTTTTAAATATAGCTCTTACAAGTAGCATGTGCTAACTTCCTTTCAGCCTCTTATATTGATTTTTAGGAAACCCACAAAGTCCCTAGATAAGAGAGAATTCATGGGAAGACAAACATCAGACACAAAATAGCTAAAGGACGTTTGCTTTTAGAATAGTCTAGGGTGGCTTCATTTTGCCAGATAAATGTTTTCACTTTATTGGGAAGAAAATACGCTAGATGCAAACAGAAACCCAGGTCCTCACATAATCATAAGTTCACCTCTAGAAAGCAAGAGGCCAACCATGGAGCCAGCATCATTTCCTAACCACAAGGAGGTGTGATATGGGGTAACATTTCAAGGAGTTAGTGTCGAGGGACAGAATATAATACCCCAAAGTATGTTTCTTTGACATTCTAAATTAAAGCAGTAGCCTCAAGGTCTATCTCTGACCTCCCCCTGCCTTTCTATCTTTCTGATCCTCTTTTTTCCCCCAAACACCAGGAGGAACTTTCTCTGGAATTTTCTTATCTGGCTGAGAAAGCTGCCTTCCAAAAGAAATACTCCGTGGTTCAGCCTGTAATCCCAGCTCCTTGGGAGGCCGAGGCAAGTGGATTGCCTGAGCCCGCAGGTTCGGGACCTGCCTGGGCAACTTGGTGAGACCTCATCTCTACAATAAATCAAAAATTAGCCAGGCATGGTAGCGCACGCCTGTAGTTCCAGCTACTTGGAAGGCTGAGGTGGAGGGATCGCCGGAACCCATAAGGTCAAGGCTGCGTTGGCCAGGAGCGTGCCACTGCACTCCAGTCTGGGCAACAGAGTGAGACTCCAATTCAAAAAAAATAAAAAATAAATGCAATTATCTTGAGACTCCTTTCCTAGGAATCTTGTCAAATAACCAGGAAATATTAACAACAAGAGAAGAGAGGATACAAGGAGTTGTCCCCCTGCAGTCAGACTTTTCCTCTTTGTCTTGCAGGCAGCTCTGAGAGATTACCTGGGAGGCTTTATCTGCATAACAAAACAACTTTTGTTCACAGTGAAGTTCCACCTTTCACCTTTCTACTACCTCCCCCAGAAGCAATTGCTCTTTGGGCTCATTTTTCCGCCTGAATATAATTTATTCCTACACTCCCCAAAATCTTTTCACTTAAGGAGAAAGGAATACAAGAATTTGGATTACTGGGCAATAATTCTCCTGTGGTTTCCCCCTTGTTTTTGCATGTTAAATAAAGAAAATAAATTATTTGATCAAGCAAAGAGAACGCTTTCCAGTTTAACCTACATTAGTGACCCCTCAGCCAAAGGCATCCCATTTCTGGTAGCCCATTTCTAGGATAGCAAGCATGTGATTTCCTATCCATTATCTCAAAGAGCTCTCCCCCACATGGGCATTTCCCGAAGCGCCTGTATTTCTGTAACACTCCACCAGAGCCTCCGAGAAGCAGCAGCAGTTCACTATGCCCATGAGATTAGCAAATGGGTAAAGGGCACTACAACAAGCCACTGCCGCTGGGCCACTCTCCACCATCAATTAAAAATGGAAGCACAAAACTCAGATCAGGTAAGGATAACTTTGGTCTAAACAACAAGCTTATTTGCTTAGGGAGCACACAGAAGAGAAGAAAGGCACTAGCTCCTAGTGTATCTCTGCTTGATGTTTCATTAAAAAAATAAATAAAACCTGAAAGGACAGACCAAGAGTGGGAAGCCATTTTTCATCTTGTTGATGAGAAAGTAGAAGTTATGCTTTTGGAGAAATGCACACTTAAGGTATAATTAACTTTACCAACTTTGTCTTTCAAGAAACAGACTTTCAGATATCAGAGGTATCCCATAGTGGCAATCAAGCTTGCCTAGAGTAAAGGGAATTAACAAGGCCTAAGACATCTTGCATTGGGCAAGGACTGTAAAAGTCATGAAACTTGTAATTACAGAAGTTATAACCGCTCAGAGGGAGAGCAGGTGGGGATTCGATCTTCCAGTAAATTGGACACTATCTACAGGAAAGCAAAGGATCCCTGAAGTTACCCACTGGGAATGCCTAGGAGATAAGGGGAGGTGCACCCTCCACTAGCTCTAAGGAATATCGTTTGGGAAGGTGCAGGAGCATTAGAATCCTTGTCATGCCCTTCTCTAGGGGCTATGATAATGTGGGCAGACATTAATGACTCTCTGTGTCACAGGATCTCCAAGACATCCACAGGTGGTCACATGCAACATCTCCAAGAAAAGGATTTAAGCCAGGACTCTGGGGGGCTACGACGCCACACTCACATAGAGTGTAGACCCACTCCCTGTCTGTGGGGGGTGAACTTTTCTTAAATAAATCTTTTCTTCTCTCACCTCTGTATGTTGCAATTCTTTGCAACCTACTCGGATCTCTGGGTTGCCAGCATGCACCTCCAGCTTGCCAGCCCCGGCAGTGCTGCGCGCCTCCCTGCGCCTCTCTCCATCCACCCTCACCCTGTCTGCCAGTACCCTAACAAAACCAAAAAGTGAATATTAGTATTTCACACTCCCTTAAAAAAAATGGACCTGACAGTTTGTGAAAGCCAGTCTCATGTACAACCTTGCACTCTCTTATCTTTCCTCCGCCATGCCTCTAGATAATTCAAGCCCAACTCCTTCTCCTCCTTGCCCCAGGCCTTTATGACTCCTCTTTCCTCTGTAGTCCTATAAAGGTGCACAGGTTCCCCACCCTGAGAAACACTTGAGAAGCTTTTTAAAATGAACCTCCAAACCTCAGTGGAAAGCTGCCAAATCAGAATATTAGGGCAGGAGGGAAAAGAGGAAGTGTCTCACAAACTTGTTTTTGTTTTTGTGTTTTGGTTTGATTTGGCTTGGTTTTTGTTGGTGTTGTTTCAATGACTTTAATACAATCAATCAAAAAAAAAAAAAAAAAAAAAAGCGCCAGAGTCTGGAAACTACCACTATAGAAAATTGCTATCTTGAAATGAACAATTGAATTAGGCTATTTTAAAAGTTCTTTTCTACACCAAGATTGTGATATTTGTGGTTGCTACAAGAAAGACAAAGTCTATTATATACAAAGAGCGAGGTGTACCTGTGTTTGGATCTTGTTTTCATTACTTACTATGTGACCTTCACCGAACTTGCTAACCTCTTGAATCCTCTATTTCTCCATCTGTAAAATTGGAGTAGTAACTATCCTTGCCTCATATGATCATTATAAAATTTACTTGAGATAATGCATGTAGATCACCTAGTATATAATAAGTACTCAATAAATGTTAGATCTTATCAGTGACTTCAGCATTCTTATTCAGGGCTCATGTCCTGACACAAAATGACTTAGTGTGGCTGGACCCGTTGCCCACACCTGTAATCCCTTGGGAGACCAAGCTGGGAGGAATACTTGAGACCAAAAGTTTGAGACCAGCCTAGACAACATAGTGAGATCCCATCTCTACAAGAAAAAAAAAAGAAAAAATTAGCTGGGCATGGTGGCATGTGCCTAGAGTCCCAGCCACTCAGGAGGCTGAGTTGGGAGGATCACTTGAACCCAGGTATTTAAGGTTATAGTAAGCTATGATTGCATCACTGCATTCCAGACTGGGTGACAGAACAAGACCTCGTCTTATAACAAACAAACAAATAAAATAGCATAGTATTTGCATATAACATACAAATATCCTCCTATATACTTTAAATCACCTCTAGATTACTTATAATACCTAATGCAATGTAAATATGTAAATAGTAGCTATACTGTATTTTATATTTGTATTATGTCTTATTGCTGTATTGTTATTTTTTTACTTTTTTTTTTTTGAGTTGAAGTCTCACTCTGTCGCCCAGACTGGAGTGCAGTGGCCGCTCCCGGCCACCGCAGCCTCGACCTGCTGGGCTCCGGCGATCCCTCCGCCTCAGCCTTCCAAGTAGCCAGAACTACAGGCGCGCGCTACCACGCCCGGCTAATTTTTGATTTATTGTAGAGATGAGGTATCGCCAAGTTGCCCAGGTGGGTCTTGAACCCGCGGGCTCAGGCTATCCACTCACCTCAGCCTCCCAAAGCACAGGATTACAGGCTGAGCCACCGAGCCCGGCCTTACTTTTTGTATATTTTTGATCAAATATTTTTTTTTTTTAACATTTTTTTTTAATTGTGATATTGAGGGGTTGATCAAATATTTTTGATCCAAGGTTGGTTGAATCCACAGGTGCAGAACCTGCAGATATTGAGGGGTGACTGTATTTAAATTATTAATTTAAAAGAATTTTTAAAAATGTAAGCAAGTGTTGGATCTGTATGTGTTGTCTTTCAGTAGTGAGCTGTTGTTCACAACACTTCTGACACCAAATGTGTGAGTTTTTTTCTCACACCAACCACTTCTCTAACCTTTTGGATATTAACTGAGTGTCCTTTAATACAATTCAGTTTATACACTAACTACCTGGAGTACGATAATTTGCTAGAATGGCTCACAAAGTCAGGGAGACATTTACTACACTGGTTGGTTTTAAACAGACAAATAAAGAGGTATATATATATATAGGGTAAGGTCTGGAAAGGTCCCAAGCTCAGGAGCTTCTGCCCCCAAGGAGTTGGGGTACATCATCCTTCCAGCTTGTGGATGTGTTCACCAACTTGAAAGCTCCCAGAGTGTCTTTGTTTAGTGCTTTTACAGATGTCCAAAGATGTAGGTGTGATTAAGGTGTTGGCTATCAATGATTGAACTCAGTCTCCATCCCCTCTCCCCTCCCTGGAGGTTGAGGGACGGGGCTAAAATATCCAACCCTTTAATCATATGGTTGGTTCCTCTGGCAACCAGTTACCTTCCTAAAGCTATCGAGGGGTCCACCAGAGCCACCTCAGTAGCATATACTCAGGTATGGTTGGAAGGGGCTTGTTATGAACAATAACAATGACACCCATCCCCCTTATAGCTCAGGAAGTGTTAAAAGTTTTAGAAGCTCTGTGCCAGAAAAATCAGGGACAAAGAATATATTTTTTTGTCCCACAAACTATACATATAGTCAGAGTCTTGCTTTGTTGCCCAGGCTGGAGTTTAATGGTGCGATCATGGCTCACCGCAGCCTCAAACTTCCTAGGTTGAAGAGAGCCTCTCACCTTAGCCTCTCGAGTAGCTGGGACTACATGTTCACATCACCACACCCAGCTAAATTTTTTATTTTTATTTTTTGTAGAGTTGAGGTCTCACTATATTGCCCAGGCTAGTCTTGAACTCTTGAGCTCAAGTGATCCTCCTGCCTTGGCTTCCCAAAGTGCTGGAATTACAGGCGTGAGCCACCATACTCAAAAAATATGTATTTATTGTTATATCACACATAACTACCCAGACTCTTCCTGGGAAGCTCATATGCGCTGCACTAGCTGATTCCACACACAGGAGAGAAGGCAGTGCCTGGCTGGCAGCACAGGGCTTCCTAAAGTGAAACCTCTGTCTGGATGAACTGAGGGGCCCCGGAAGGTGGGTCCCTTGTCTTCAAAAGCTACGGGTGCTCCAAAGGCAAGGCTGTAATTCAGCACACTCTCCCTAAGTGAGAAGTTCGAGGAGGGGAGGATTTTAGATTCTGTTTGCAACCTCCTGGGTATCCTCCTTCTCCCTCTTCAATCCTTTGTATGTTTACTAATCAGGGCCCAAAAAGGAACAGGGGAAGCAATCTTGTATTATGATTATAACTGTTTATGCTTCTTAATATTATCATCATCATCCGGATCATTTCTGCTGTTATTCTTACTTAATGTCTACATGGCCCACAGGGCTTGCAAGATTTACACAGTGGAGATGCCAGTGAAGACTGTGGCGAGGCCTGAAGTCAGGCCCTTGGGCCGGGAGAGACAGCAGTGGCAGTCGCTCTCACTCATTCACCGCACCGTTGCTTCCCTCCACAGCCAGCCCTTCTCGGAGATGATCTGCAAGTCATTTACCAGGGACTGAAGGGCATTGCAAATGCCTTCTCCTGCCACTAGATGGCGGACAACTCGATGGCAGGCCAAGTAAGATATTAACGGCAGTCATAAAGGATCCCCCTCCGTCTCCAAGCATTTATTCCCTATAATAAAGTTAGTAAATCTCAAGCTTATTTCTGATTGCAAGCCCAACTTGCTCCATCTGAGAGCACCCTAGGTCTGCCTGCTGTAATGTCTGCCCTTCAGGGATTCATCATCACAATCCTGATAACAGCAAACCCATGTGTCTACCACAGCGTTTTATAGTTTACAAAGCACTGTAGGGTTGGTAAAGTTCTTTTGCATGCAGGATCTTGTTTGACAAGTGAATGCACACACACACCAAGTCCAGCCATAATGCAACTTCATTATATTGATGAACAATGCATACACAATGTCCCGCTGATCTATTTGCACCCACTTTAAAGGAAAACAGTTGCTATAGAAGATCGTGGAACCAATGGCAGTATTTTAAGGTACTCAACAAGTGCTAGGCATCACTTCAGCTCAGTCTCTCTGGGACCACCACATGGAGGTCAGCAGCTGAAAGGCCAAATCTATTGGGCTGGGCACCACGGGTGCAACGTTTCCTCATTTGGCCTGGTAAGGCCACACCACAGGGGTCTGGTCTGTTCTCTTCTCACAAAAGGAATCAGCTACATCTTGTCATTTGCATACAGCCAGCATGAGTTAAGTCACCCTTGCACTTCAGGAATACATTAACTCCTTCAAGAAGGGAATAAATCCTGTACATATGTGAGTGTGTGGTGGGTGGGGGCAGGGGGTGGGGAGTGGTGATTTGGGGGGTTTGAGGGTGAGGAAGAAAACTGAAAATTCACTTGTCTGAGATTATCTTCATCTGTCTCACAGTTTTGTAACTCCGTCTGAAAAGGTCTGATTTATTTTATTAACAATTGAAGGTTTTTCTCCCAATCTGAAGTTCAGAGACTGACTCCACATAGGCAGGTAATGATATACTGCAGAATCCATTGTTTGCTGTTGTGAACTACAAATGACACACATTTGTATTTCATAAAATCAGCATAAAAGCCAAAAGTATATTAGCTTGGGGAGTGAGTTTGTCCATCAATGTAATATTCCTATTAGTGCAGCTATTCAGCTGTGGAAAAAAAAACTACATTGTATTCCAATAATTAAATAGAGCAGGTGAGTGTTATGACTTCCACAGTAGAAACTGCTATTTACACACATTGCACATAATTTATTCTAGGGCTGGAGGGAAATGAATTTTGCATAATTTTCAAAAAATCCTAATTGCAAGTGGAGGTTATAGAAAGCCATGGCTGTTTCCTTAGACTGATCCTTAATCAAGGCCCTTCCTCTGCAACCAGCTACTGAGATGACCCTGTTCAGTCTCCCAGGACACCCGCTGTCCTGGGCCTCCCAGTGCTGGCCTCAGGGACTTTTGGCAATATGACTTGCTACTTCAGAATGCAAGTTGCATAGCAGGTGCAAATTCTGTGATGGAATTTGCAGAATGGACAGAGCAAAACCTCACCAGTTTCATTTCATCTGTGCCCGAAGCAGACTTCATAAAGCAATAAAGACTGAATGTCTAAGGACTTAAAAGAAATGTGCTGTGTTATCATCATCAATTTATGAAACTCCCACAAGGAAGCAGACATGATACAAAACATACAAATTGTACAGTTGCTGCCTCCGGAAGTTTAAATGGCAAAGAACAAAATGTTGAAATTGGATATTACTTTCTCTCTCACCTCCTCTCTTCTTCTCTCCTTCCTTTTTCCTTTTTCTTTTCTCTTTTGCCTTTGAGTTGGAGAGTTCCCTCTGGCGATTAGAACATAGAGGAGCCTCTGAATGTAATAGCTTGGAGGACACTGAGGTGTGAGCCAGTTCTAAACACTGAATAGGGAATAGGGATGCAAGAGGGAAGAGGTAAGAAGTGTGTGTGTGTGTGTGTGTGTGTGTGCGCGCGTGCGCACGCACGTATATGTGTTGAACAAAAGAGTTCAAGGTAAATGGGGCTAAGAATGAATGAAAAGGGACAGAGATGTTCACTAGGCTGTGTTTCCTTTATTGATGTGATATATCCTTCCTCTCTACCTCCATGTCAGCAACCAAATTTTGGGAAATATTGGCCACAAAGATCCTTTCAGGGTCTACTTCTCTGTTTTTAGTCAGGACTATAAGCCTCATATTCATTGTACAAACACTACAACTATGCTTAGAATGTGTAAGGCATTATGGAAGCAAGGATGACCAGGGCACGGCTCCCACCCTTGAGAAGGTCACAGTCGTGTGCAGAAGACAATTCTGCAATTCCGGTACAGAAGAACACATCCTAAGAGGACTGAGCAATGTACTATGGAAACAAATACATCTGCCCTGACTGTCTGGGACAGCTTCAGAGGAGAGGGCACAAGCTTATGAAAGGATGGAGGAAATAAAGGAATTCTTTAGAATTCTGATCAGGGAGAAAGACATGCACATAGCAGAAAACTGCACAGTCTGTTTCTAGTGATAACAAATTCGGATGAAGAATATTGGAAGTTGAAGTCATAAAGTTGGTTAGGGGTCTTACTGTCAATTGTTTTATATGCTACAATTAACCAAGTAGCAATAACCTCACTGGAGCTCAGGTTTGGGACATGGGGAGTTTTTGTTTTTAAGGGAAATTATTATAGAAGTAATAAGGCAGTGGTCCCCAACCTTTCTGGAATCAGTGCTCAATTTTATCAAGGACAATTTTTTCCATGGATGGTGGGGTGTGGGGGGATCATCAGGCATTAGATTCTCCTACCTGGGATGGTTCACCTCTTCTTAGGCCACCTGGTGGTCCCCCGCTCCCGGGAGGTCACCATATTGATGCCGAACTTAGTGCAGACACCTGACTGACATAGTGCACTGCAGCTCAGAACTCCTGGACTCAAGCAATCCTCTAGCCTCAGTCTCCCTGGTAGCTGGGACTACAGACACGTGCCACTGCACCTGGAAGGCATTAGATTCTAAAAGGGAGTGTGCAACCTAGATCCCTCACATGCACAATTCACAATAGAGTTTGAGCTCCTATGAAAATCTAATGCTGCTGCTGATCTGACAGAAAGCAGAGCTCCACTCACCAGACACTCACCTCCTGCTGTGTGGCCTGGTTCCTAACAGGTCACAGATTGGTACCAGTTGGTACCAGTTGTTCTAAGGTATCTCAAGGGATTCAAAAACAAGGATATAGCTAGGCTTCAGAAACGACTGGGAACAGAAACTTGCCTACAGTCCATAAACCAGTAACCTGCACATCAAAAATTTCTGTTTTCTCTGTATTTACTCTCTCTCTCATTTTCTGCATGGTGTGTATGTGTGTTGTTTAAAGTCCTTTTTATCTATTTTTCTTGTCCATAAAATGAAGAACATGGCTACCTAGAACACTCTGGCTTTCAACCTTACAATCTAGGGACTCAAAAGAGACTGTCTTCTTTTTACCTATTTCCACACTAAAATTCCCAGGGAAGAATTCAGCTTGACCCAAGTTGCATTATGCATTCACTATGGAACAATCTGCTATGGCCATGAGGCATTACAATGTTCAAACAAGTTCAGATCCAATGCCAAGTCCTTAACAAATATAATATGCAGTGAGGAGTATCTTCATGTGGCTACCCTACTGCAATCTGTTGACAGAGTCAAATCCTCAAATAAAAATAAAATAAAATAAAAGTTTTTAAAAAGTGGTACTGAGAAGACAGTTCCAAAGGTGCCCATTCCACCATGGACTTCCTTCAAAACAACAGAGAAATGATACCAGCTTCAGAGAGGCGATGACATGGTCTGACCCAATCAGTTCTCAAGAGACATACAACAATTCTATTTGGAATTCATTATAGCATCTAATAATTTTATTGTCGGGAAATGTTTCTTTATATTTGACCTGCCGTAGTCTACACTCCCTTTAGAGAATATGAAATATTTGTCTTATGACCACAGACTCAAAGACAACTACTATTTCTAAAATTTGTCCCCTATAATCAAGCACTGACAAAAGGATGGTCACATAGTGAAGATTCTGCTAGACTCTAGAGTTGTAACAGCAAATAAGATCAGGTTTATGCTGACAAGAAGTTTGAAGTCTGGGCTCTAGGAAGACACAAAGAAAAATCAAGTCCCAGCCGGGCTTGGTGGCTCAGCCTGTAATCCCAGCGCTTTGGGAGGCTGAGGTGAGTGGATTGCCTGAGCCCACAAGTTCGAGACCCACCTGGGCAACTTGGTGAGACCTCATCTCTACAGTAAATAAAAAATGAGACGGGCGTGATAGCACGCGCCTGTAGTTCCAGCTACTTGGAAGGCTGAGGCGGAAGGATCACCAGAGCCCAGTAGGTCGGGGCTGCAGTGGCCGGGAGAAGCCACTGCAATCCATTCTGGGTTACAGTGTGAGACTCCAACTAAAAAAAAAAAAAAAAGAAAAGAAAAATCAAGTCCCCACCAATTAGCAACAGAGCATTCGGTTCTGCTTCTCTGTCCCCTTCTGAAGGCCCAGCTTCACAAGAAGAACCCTGGGAGGATGCAAAGACCACACCTCCCTCTCCTACTCCCAAGTACAACTTCCAGAAGCCTTTGCGCCTGCAGGTTTGAACCAAACGTGGGCAGCCTTGGAATGGAGAGCCCAGCTCCCACTCACTGTTGTTCAGTTTTATCATCAGAGAAGCTCTCTTAGCTCACAGATTGCTGAGCCCTGAAGAGGGGAAAGCAGAGTACTGCAGACTGGCTCCATGAATCTACTCCATGGATGTTTCTTTGCCCAGAGGAAGATGGTACCCTGAGTCGACACTGCTCCCCCTGGTGACTGACTCTCAGCACTTCTGAAAGAGTGAGCAGCCTGAACATCAGGATACTTTGAGTCTCAGTCACAGGAAGAAAAAGAGGCAGATAAATACTCTTGGAAATTAGAGAATCGGGCTTAGAATATCCAGGATACGCCAGATCAGCTGAGCTACGCAGAAGCTACAATTACTAAAAAACAAGGTCAAGAAAAAAAAGTCCTGAGCATCTGAGTGGGGCTAGGGTGTATGCAGGTGACACATGCATGAGCATCTGGCGCCCCTGCTATGACTGGTGACTGCCATGCCTGGGAATTTGAGAGTGGGGAAGGTCCAGGAGATTAAGGTCCCAGCATCTGAAACCCAACTATAACCCTAAACTCCCAGCCGAGCTAAAACCAAAATCTTTACTCTTTGTGGGCGTGAGGAATTGGGGTAACGGTTGGCATTATTTTTCCATGCTAATTGGAGACTGGAAGCTTTGTTTGAGCAGAGGCAGAAGTCTCAACTCCAGGGCTTGGGGTGAGCTTTAGGGAGGCCGCCACCGATGGCCTCGCTCAATGTGAGCTCAGCGCGCCCTCTCGTGTTCTCTACGTTCACCGCAAGTCTCAGGATGCTGCTGGCCACCACATACAAATGGACTCCGCGTAGTTAAGCTGTCAGGTCTAATGTATTTATTTGACTCTCTGCTGTTAAAATGATTTCTCTACAGCAGTGCGGTTATTTACGACTATTGTCAGTACAAGGCGATGAGAAGGCAGCAGCAGAACAAAACAACAACAGCTGAAGGAAAGGTTCTGTGTGGGAGGGCTAGGTAGCTTGGTCACAGCCTTTCCCAGGGCCGCAGCGGCTGTTTGTTTACTCACTCTGCAGCGGGGGGCTTCAGAGCTCACTCATTCATAATGCAGAACCCACTGCCCGCACCCTCAGCCCACGGCCAGCCACAGTGAGTGCCCCTGTGGAGAAGCTGGCCCAGCAGGGATACCCCCAGCTCTTCTGGTTGCTAAACATTTTAACAGAGACCCGTTGAATGGACGGACCTTCAGCTTTTCTAGGGTCCAGAGCAATGTCTTCCTTATTCAGATGAGGGACAACTCATAGCTGAACTCCAGACCCAGATATCTTGTGGTTTATCATTGTGGGCCATGTTGTCATAGTAGCATCCACATCACCTAAGAATTTGTTAGAAATGCACATTCTTAGGCCCTACCTCAGGCCCAAAGAATGGAAATTCTGGAAATGGAGTTCAGCCTTCTGTGTTGTAACAAGTCCTCCAAAAAATTATGATGTACGTTCAAGTCTTGAGAATCACCACTCTAGAGATTTTAAGCCCCAGGACAGGCCTTGTAGTGGGTTTCCAGAGGGAAATGGCCCAATACTACTGTACCCAAGCCTTGTCCTTTCCCTTTTTTTTTTAAAGGTTCCCAAAGGCCAGCTGGGTTCCAACCTCTTTTGGAGCTGATTTGGAAAAAGGTCTGCTCTCACCTGCAATAGCCCTGAAACAGGAGTGATCTGAGAGAGGCAAGATAGGGTAGTGGTTAATGACAAGGGTCCTGTAGTCAATTTGTATTCATATTTAGGTAATTCTACTTACTATCCTGTAATCTTGGGAAAATGACTTAATCTTGACAAAATGAAATTATAATGATAGCCTTATAGGGTTATTGTAAGGATTGGATAAGTTTATACAGAAAAATTATTAGAAGAATAGCTGACATATAGTAATGTCACCATGATTCTATGTCTGTTATCAGTGTTCTGTGCCAGGTCCTTGACTTCACCACAGAAAAAAATTTCTGAGTGAGTCAAATGCAGTAAGGCAGTTAGCAAGTGTATTAAAAGTGAAAGCAACAGAATTGTACACACTTCAGGGTGAAGTGTGGAAGAATACAAGAAAGTGTCATACCAGGGGTCTTTGGTTTGTGGTATTATGAGCTACAATAATGAAGGGATGGAATAGTCTATTAAAGAGGCAGATTTTTCTAGGAAATAGGTGGGCAATTCCTGGAATTAGGATGTCACCCAATTTATTACTATAAATGGGCATGGTTGGAACTATCTTGGTGCTGGAGGTTGTGTCATTTACTATGCTAATGAGCATATAACGAAGGTAAAAGTGGGTCATGGTTATATTAGGTTAACATATAATGAAGGTAAAAGTGGGTCATGGTTATATTATGTCAATGTTGGCTATTAATGTGCATGCTCTTGGGGTCTTTAAACTAGTTCCTGCCTTGGTGGTCAGCTTTCAACCAAAAACATTGTGAGAAAGGGAATGTAGGCTACAGCAGGCATGTTGAGCGAGAGTTATTCTAACAGTTTTTTGTTTTGTTTTAATTTTCTAGCAGCTTCGACATTGGGGAAGATTTGTAAGGGTTTCCACTGGTTTCTGACTTTTCCTACAACCTGAATATTTCCCTACTGTAACCTACCTACCCTATCAATAAGTGTTAATGAATACTAACTTTTATTATATTTTGTCATGTTGGCTTTTATATCCATCTGTCCAAGTCTCGGTCTTCACTCAAAGCTATGGGTCACAGATAGATTGCTTCTTGTCAGAAGACCTGTGTTTACATGTGGCCTCTGCTCCTTATAATCTACAGCACTTGGAACAAACCACTTAACTTCTCCGTGCCTCAAATATCTCATCTAAAAATCAATACTTATCTCAGTTTTCATATAAATTATCTCATTTACTCCTTGCACAAGCCTTTGTGCTAGGAAGAACAGGTCTGTCATGATGTTTATTGTACAAATGATAAAACTAGGCTCAGAGAGGCCAAGTCATGTGTTCAAGGTCACACAGAGAGTAGATGGTGCAATCAAGACAGGCATCCATTTCATCTGAGTCTAGGTCCAATGAATTTTTATGAGATAATGCATAAGAAAGCACTATACAAATGATAGTTATTATTGTTATTCTTTTGGAAGAGCAATCAGAAGAAAAGCATCCCATTTTCTGAATATGAATTCAGGAAATTAAAATATCAAACCATAAAGTTCTTCTGAAAAAAATCAATAATACCAGAAATAAATAAAACAACAGCAAAAATCAGTACAACATTCTACTGCCAAGATTGAGAGAAAATCACAAAAATAAATGAAGAAGTGACACCTACATTTTCCCCATCTTGGGAGATGCGTCTGTGTTCATGAAAGGTACAGAATTGACAGCAAGAGCGGATGGTCTATTTATTCCTGGGACAGACACGGCCTTGTCTGTTTAGCATTTATATAGTGCTTGTCTCCTCAGCCGCGCTAAGGTGTGGGTGAGAATGGGTGATTACTGTGAAAACTGAGGAACGGCCGGGGTCCCTGCCGGGGTCCCTGAGCAGGACAGAAAGTCCCTGAGCCTCACCCCACCCCAAGCAAGAAAGACACTGACTGGGTGGCTTCACATCCACCCTACTAGTTTGCCTGTGCTGCTCTTTAGCAGGGGAATTGACAGAGATGCAGCCCAAGAGGAGAGACATCTGGAAACTCTCCTACTGAGAAGAAGTTCTTCAACAGGCAACTTCTCCTGGGTGGTAACTGAGAGAAACCTCCCGTAGCAGCTCTCTGGTGAATTATCCTTAAACATTGCTTCTATCCTGACCCTCTTTTCCCCTAAAACACTTCCAGAGGCTCTCATTCCTCCTCATTCGTTCTGCATTTCTCTGCCTACTCTCCCTATCTGAACTCAATTCCCTGGGTTCCCAGTTGTGTTCTTCACTTGAGGTGTGCTGTGATGTCACAAAGAGAGCTGGAGATCCAGAAGTGAAGACCTGGGCCTGTGAACTGTGTGACATCAAGCAAGTCTCTTCACTGGTCCATGTCTTGGTTTCATCTTCTTCAGACTAGTGCAGGGCTCTTTTGAAGATAGAAACTTGTCAAACACCTGTCATGTATTTCTGTACTGTTCTTTAAAAAAAAAAAAAAAAAATTCCCGGGAGTTCATTTGCCCTGAGGGATGGCGAGATTTTTTTTTTTTTTTTTTACAGAGAAAATGCAAAGGAAGAAAGAGTTAAGAGTCAGTTATTATCATTAGAAACAAGAATATTTGCATCCAGACAAGTGATGTTGTCATGAGATGTAATTTCCTGTAATTCCTTCTTTTTTTTCTGAGTTGGTATCTCACCCTGTCGCCCAGGCTAGAGTGCAGTGGCATGCTCACGGCCACGCCAGGGTCAACCTGCTGGGCTCAGGTGATCCTTCTACCTCAGCCTTCCAAGTAGCCGGAACTATAGGTGCATGCTACCATGCCCAGCTAATTTTTTGATTTATCGTAGAGACGAGGTCTCGCCAAGTTGCCCAGGATGTTCTTGAACCCATGCGCTCAGACAATCCTCTCACCTCAGCTTCCTAAAGTGCTGGGATTACAGACTTGGGGCACCACACCCCTTTCCTGAAATTCTTGATGTCTCTTGTAAGTCTAGCAAGAATTTAGCCTAGTTCACAGAGTTTTCCCACAATCTGAAGAAAGCAATCCATTGGCCCGTAACACCTAAGCTGTAAGAGTCGCTACTCCGTGGAGGGGAAAAGTTATCCTGCAGAGAATCCGGCGGGGGTGGGGGGGGGGGTGGGAGGGGGTGGGGGAAGAAGGCACAGAGAGAAAAACAGAGTTAGGAGAGGAAAGCTGGGCTTGGTTCAAAGGGGTATGTGCAGCCGCCTCCTTGCTCACTTATCAGTGGGAAGCTCTGGTCCTGGGATTCCTCACAGCCTGACCCCAAATTACAGCTGCAGCAATTCAGACTCGGTATTGCAGCATGGTGAAGCACAACACATCCTGAAGCTAAATTTTCTGGGTCTCCTTGGACTTCAGTGATATAGATGAGACACAGACATTCCCACAGCATGCTACCCCTGGCTTCAACAGTGAGATGGGAAAGGCCAGTGAGCTAACTTCCAAAAGGCCTATCATGGTGCTCACTGAGACAAGGGGGACCCAGAGCGGGAATTATATGGAAAAATGGAGACTGTGGCAGAGACAGAGACAGTTCACCTTGCAGGCTAGGGAAGTCAGCTATTATAGAAAGGATACCTGTCTTGATCAAACCCAGAGAGTGACACTGGCCACTGGCTTTGCCACTGGAAGCCAAGAGGGGACCCAAGAACTTCTACACTTCTTTACTGTACCCTCCTAGAACCAAGTGAACCCCTCACTCTTACCCTGCCACATACCCAGAAGTCATCTCAGAAAAGAGTAGGAAAGGGTAGGAGAGACTCAGTATGATCCCCAAATTCTGAGCATTGTCTTCAGAGAATGTTAAACTTAACAGAATGAACAAAGTTTTAAGTCATGGTAGATTAAACTTTAATCTCTTTGTTCCCATTCAGGGGATATGGGGACTTATAAGGAAAAACAGATAAGACAAAGACCATATTTGCTGAATAGACGGAATCACGATTTATCAGGCGACTCTGCTACATTTGCCCTCTTCTCTCTGCGTTTGTAGAACTATTGTGCCTGGAGAAGTTTTATCCTGTCCATCTAATTCCTCCCATCATCCATGTCCTCATCACAGCTCATCTCCTCCAGAAGGTGTCCCTGAGTCCTCCAGCCCTTGTGGATATGCCCCTTCATTTATTCCTTCCTTCATCCTATATTCATTTGTCAAGCCCAGATCAAATGCTCCTACGGATCAACCACTACAGATGGAATATGGCTAAGGCACAAGGCATTTGCAGATGAGGAGAAGTGTCAGAGTCTTACAGCACCTAGAGACTTAGATCATTAGCAACTAGCTACATACCGTTGCTGATGCTTTGCACAAAGTTGATCTTTAAGAAACATTGGTTGAATGAATGAAGGATAACTTAATCTTGGATTCCTGTCCATCCTCTTTCCCTCTGTTTGTTCTTCCAGGCAAACAAAAGCAGAGTTGCTTCCACGCAGAGTTGCAGCACATGCTTCCACGAAGGCAGGGGACGCTAAGCCTTGAAATTGCTTCTCAGGTTCCAGTGGGCAACTAAGGGAACACCTGCAAGTTCTTCTCTGGGCTTCCCAGGGTCATGTAATGTGGCGTTGTTGTTGTATAGGAGCTACCATAACATAAAATAACAGGTTGGGTGGCTTGGAACCTTTCTACTGGAGTCTTTTTATTGTTTTAGTTGCTTCTCAACTCAGGGGACTGATATAAAGAAAGACACATTGCACATGATTCCTTTTTCCTAGTCCACCAATTCACCAGTAAGACCTGCTGATTTATCCTTTGGAGGAAAATAAACTCTTAGTTGTTATTGTTTTCCTTTCTCTTTATCCCTATAGTCACCAGGTAGTCACCCTGTAGTCTTCACCATCAGAAGCATCCCTGGAGGTTCCCCAGCCTGCTGTTTAGATAAGACTCTCCTCACCCTGCCGTGCACTCTCCCTTCCAGCTCACTGACACTTTTAATCACTTTTATCCCAATAGACAGAGCAGCCCTGGCACTGGGTAAGCATGTAATAAATATTTATTGAATAATCAGGCACATTTTATCCTTTATCTAACATGTCAGGCCTAAATTATCCTACCTGGAATTCAAGCAACTTCACCCTCAGGCCCCTTGAGTTTCCTCTCTCCCTGCTTTGGAGCTGACACCTCTAATCCAGAGCTCCAGATCCCCCATTGCTGTTCATCAAGGGGCAGGATGATTCTGACCCTAGATGGGGGACTGACTCCCCCATCCCGGCATCCTCCACATTAACCCTCATCCTCTCTTTCTTTAACCATCTTAATTCTATTCATGCTTTCACTGACTTGAAGAGGCACATAATGTCCACGCTATGCATTCCAGCCCATTCTTATAAGATGCCCTCTCATTATGCCAGTGTGGGGTTTGTTCCTGTTTGCCTGCAACACTCTCCCTTCCATTGGTTTAGCTAATAATGATCTCTCATACGACTACTCAAGTCATGTCACTCTAGTCCAGTGAAAGTTCTCTAAAGCCAGTGGCTATTTTAGTCTCTCTTTTAATGTATTTTTTAATGTTTTAATATTTTTCTTTTATTGATTCATAATATTTTACATATTGGTAGGGTACACATGAGTGTTTTTTGTATACATAAGATGTGTAATAAAGTCTTTTCTTCTAGCTACTTTGAAATATTCAGTATATTGTTGGTAATATGGTCACCCTGGTCTGCTCTCCAACATTGAAACTTTTTTCTTTTATCTAACGGTAAGTTTGTATCCAATCACCAATCTCTCTTTATTTCTCCCTCCTAACCCTCATAACCTTCCCAAACTCTGGTATTTATCATTTTATTCTCTGTCTCCATGTAATCAAGCTTTTTATTAGCTCCCACATATTAATGAGAACATGTAGAGCTTGTCTTTCTGTGTTTGGGTTATTTCACTTAACATAATGACCTCTAATTCAATTTATGTTGCTGCAAAAGACATAATTTCATTCTTTTTTTGTGACTGAATAGTATTCCACCATGTATATAACACCTTTTCTTTGTTTGTTTGTCTGTTGATTTCATATCTTTGCTTAGATTGATTCCACACTTTTGCAATTGTGAATGACACTGCAGTAAACATGCAATTGCAAGAATCCCTTTGATATGCTGGTTTCTTTTCCTTTGGTTAGTCACCTAAGTAGTGGGATCATTGGAGACCCTGTCTGTGCAAAATGTATATTTTAAATAGCCATGTATGGTGACATATACCTGTCATCCCTGCTACTTGGATAGCTGATCACTCCCAAGTGGGAGGATTCCTTGAGCCCAGGAGTTCAAGGCTGCAGTGAATCATGATCTCATCACTGCACTCTAACCTGGGTGACAGAGTGAGATCTGTCTCAAAAAAAGGTTGGCAAAAGGCATGAATGGACAATTCTCAAAAGAAGACATACAAATGTCCAACAGGCATATAAAAAAATGCTCAACATCACTAGTCATCAGGGAAATGTAAATTAATTTTGAATTAATTTTTGTATAGGGTGATAGATAAGGGTCCAGTTTCATTCTGTATATGGATATCTAATTTTTTCAGCACACTTATTGAAGAGAATGTTGTTTCCTCAATGTATAGTCTTGGTTGAAAATCAGTTGACTATAAATATGTGGATTTATTTCTGGATGTTCTTCTGTTCTATTGGTCTATGTGTCTGTTTTTATACCAGTACTATCTTTTTGGTTACTACAGCATCATAATAAATTTTGAAGTTGCACAACGTGATGCCTCCAGTCTTTTTTTTATTTTTTATTTTTTTGCTTAGAATTGTTTTGGCTATTTGGGCCTTTTTGTTTGCTTGTTTCATACACATTTTAGGGTTTTTTTTCTAGTTCTGTGAAAAATGAAGTTAATATTTTGATAGGGATTGCATTGAATCTGTACATTTCTTGGAGTAGTATAATCATTAGATATTACTAATAGAATGTTATTAATTCTTCTGATCCCTGAGCATGGGATGTCTTCCCATTTGTGTTATCTTCCATTTTTTTTTTCATCAGAGTCTTGTAGTTTTCCTTGCAGAAGTGTTTTTTTTTTTTTTCTCCTTGGTTAAATTTATTCCTAAGTATTTAATATTTGTTGCAAATTATAAATGAGATTGCTCTCTTGATTTCTTTTTCAATTATTTTGTTATTGGTGTATAGAAACACTACCTAATTTTTGTATATTGATTTTGCATTCTAAAACTTTACTGAATTTGCTTATCAGTGCTAAGAGATTTTTGGAGGAGTCGTTTGGTTTTTCTAAATATAAGATCATGTCTAAAGAGAAACAATTTGACTTCCTCTTTTAAAATTTGGATGACTTTCATTTCTTTCACTTTCCTGATTGCAATGTCTCGGGCTTCCAATACCATGTTGAATAGACATGGTGAGAATGAGCATTCTTGTCTTGTTCCAATTCTTACAGGAAAGGCTTTCAGCTTTTCCCCATTCAGTATGATTTTAGCTCCAGAGTATGATGTTAGCTCCATACATATATGATGTCATAGATAAGCTTTATTATTTTTAAGTATGTTTCGTCTATGCCTAGTTGATTGAGTGTTTTCATCATGAAGGAATGTTGAATTTCATCAAATACTTTTTCTGTATCTATTGAGATGATCATGTATTTTTTTGTTCTTCATTCTGTTGATGTGATATATCACATTTATTGATTTGAGTATATTAAACCATCCTTGCATTCCTGACCTAAATCCCACTTGATCATGGTGTATTTTTTTTTTTATCTATTGTTGAATTTGGCTTTTCTAGTATTTTGCTGAGGATATTTTGGAAGTCAAAGGTTTCAAGATGGCTGACCAGAAGCACTATGTACTTGCCTTCTCCACTAAGAAGAACCAAAATAGTAAGTAGATAATTATACTCCCAGTAGATCATCCAAGAAGGAACACTGGAATTCAACAGAAAAGTTACAGGAAATACTTAAAGAAACAAAGGAGAGGGAACTGTAGCAGCCTACACAGCCAGGATCAGCTGCAGCTGAGTGATCCCTCAGTACAGGAAAGGGTAAGTGAAAGATTCTCAGTGGTCCACATTTCTGCTGTGAACTCTTGTACTTCTAGCCATAGGAGAGCCTCTTAACCCTTGTGGACCCTGAAACTAACATAGGAAGCTTCCAGGAGATTGTGCAATGGCACTTCCCTAGGGAAGAAGCTTATATTGGTCCTGCACCTTACCTGAGATCCAAGCAACTACAGCAAGGTGCCATTTTAGAGCCTTTCCCCTAAAAGACTGCACTGTCCTGAGCCCAGCAGTGCTGGTGCAGTGGCACAAGAGAAGCTTGAGCTGCTACCCCCGAGGCTTAAGCGTGAGCAACCACAAGCTACTGCACATGGGTCTGAAGCACAACTGAGGCACCAGCTAATGCAGCAGGGGCTTATATGCATGTTTCACTGGGGCTGGAGCACTAGTGGCACACATACTCCCTACCTGTCAGTCTAGGCTGCCATCACTGAAGGTGACACTGCTCTTTCCAGTGGCAAGGAAACAGCATGGTCCTTTCCATTCCTACCCAAGCATTCCACAGGTGGCCTGGGGATTGCCCTACCCTTGCCTATCATGGCTAGGACCTGTACATAACATCAAGAAGTCTGAGGACAAGTCTACCAGGCCACCCTCCTTGCCCAATGTACCAAAGCACACAGTTAGGGAGTCAGTATATTATCCAACCCAATCCACCATTGTAGGCACCTGAATACTCCTCCTGGGGGTTTGAAGTTTGGCCTATGCACTGGGCCTCTACCATCAGATCTGGCACCTACCTGCATGTGACTCCTGGAGGCCTGAAGGCTGGTCTTCCCAGTTCATTGGAGCTACTGCCAATACCAGTGTGTACTACTTAGGAATCAAGGGGGCATCCTGTTACTGCTGTTGCCATTGTTCACATCACACTTGTTTCCAAGAGGCCTGAGAACTTGCCTACCTGCCCAGCCCATTGCTGCCACTAATAGCATCTGGAAGTCCAAGAATCAGCCCACCTGGCCCACCTGGACCTGCTGTCACTGGTGTCAACATACACCATCCTGGGGCCCAGGGACAGGCATGCTCAGCCTGCCACTGCCACCACTAGGACCTGAGGACTGGTCTACCTGACATCCTGTTCACAGCAAAACTTCACCACAGTCTCCAATAATAACAGCACCCTAAACCATCAAGAGAATCTCAGATATTACTGACACTGTTTACAGCTAATGAAATCATAGAGAGACTACATGACCAGAATCAAAACCAGAATGTCCTACCCAACCAACAGATAGATAAATCTTCAGGAAAAAAGTACTTGCATATAAAAGCACATTCAAAAAATTGGAATAAGTGACTCTTACATCAGATGCACAGATATCAATATAAGAATACAAGAAACATGAAAAAGCAAGGATATATGACACCTTCGAGAACACAATAATTCTTCAGCAACAGATTCCAATCAAAAAGAAATTCATAAAATCCTGAAAAAGAATTCAAATTATTGATGTTAAATAAACTCAGTGAGATGCAAGAGAATTCTGAAAAACAATATAGAGAAATCAGAAAAACAATTCAGAGTAAAAAGTGAGAAATTTGCCAAAAAAGGTAGATTTAGTAAAAAAGAACAAAACGGGAATTCTGAAACTGGTGAATTCATTGAATAAAGTACAAAATACATTCAAAAGCTTCAATAGACTACTAGAACAAGCAGAAGAAAGAATCTCAGAAATTGAAGACAGATCTTTTGAAATGAGCCAGTCAGAATAAAGAAAAAAGAATTAAAAAAAAAAAAAAAAGAATGGGCACAGGCTTTGTGCCATATGTAATACCATAAAGTGACTAAATATTCAAATAATTATCTTTTTACATTCCTGTCTGTCATCTCACTATCATCACATGATACAGGACAGCCATAATTGCACCACACCTGATAGCACAGCTCCAGGCACATGGCAAGTGCTCAATAAATGCTGGTGTATTTGTGACTTATCTCTCTTGCTAACTCTTGTGTCCAGTTCCTAGTGAATTTTTCAAGTATACATACATCACTTCTCTGTGTGCCAGACTTAGGGCATTTAGGGAATGTGGACAGGTAGAGAGCTAAATTCAAAATACCATTTAGAAAGATTCTTCTCTATTTACTCTAACCTAATAGGATTACCCTTCAATTTGCAGCAGGAAATTTCCTTCAATTCCCTTTTACCATGGGGAAAGGAAGAGTAAAGGAAAGAGGAGTATTCTGGAGAACTCTGACCTGATACTGAAGCAGACAGGCAAGTGTCTTTTGCTGCTTATAATTTTTATTTTCTGGCATTTGTAGCACCAACATGCACAGGAGGGAGTGATTGTTTATTAGGAAAGGCTGTCACTCTGACAAACAACTTGAGACAAACAACAGAGTTGGCAGTCAAGGCCAACTCTGGCTGTGCTCCATGCCAGACACACCAGGACAATAGCCAGTGGTCTGGATGAGGGGCTAGATATGAGAGAAATAGACTCTTCCCTGGAATCCTATTATTTATCCAGGGGGTCAAAACTTGCATGTTTTAAAATGATCTAAGGACATTCCTAACATAGGATTTGAACTTTATTTTACCGTGTACAAGATAAATTCAATTTATACTTTTGGCATTTGGACATTTTCCAGAGAGTTAATGTTGTTCTAAAAATCCCATTCTGAAGGGGAGAGAATATGGATATGGATGGTCCAGAGGTGCATTTCTAAAATTCAGTGAGGTTGCTATTTAGGACCCCCAGGTTTCTGCTTGTTTCTTCCCCCACTTGGCAGCACCTTTGCTGAAACTTTAATAGCCTCTGGGCTTCAGATTCCTCCTTGTCAAAAGAAAACCATAAGATGATCTCAAAGAAAGTTCCTTGCAGGTCTGACTATGACTCCATGATTCCTTTACCTTCAAAAAACCACAGATTTAGCCGGGCTCGGTGGCTCAGCCTGTAATCCCGCGCCTTGGGAGGCTGAGGTGAGTGGATTGCCTGAGCCCGCGGGTTCGAGACCCGCCTGGGCAGGCGAAACCTCATCTCTACAATAAATCAAAAAAATTAGCCGGG
>CAUYQG010122306.1:0-14257 GCA_963574415.1 Tarsius wallacei | reverse complement strand
TGTACCCTTCTTTTACCTCCTAACTCTAATTCCTTTGCTGTGGCACATCTTTCAGTCTTCTTTATATGAAGGTATGTAGATTATAAACACTTTCAGGCCTTCTATTTCTGAAAAATCTTTATTTCACTCTCAGTTTTGAATTTTTGTTTTGTTGGTGTTTTGGACTAAATTGTGTCCTATCCACCCACCCACCTCCAAATTTACATGTTGTTGCCCTAACTTCCAATATGACTGTATTTGGAATAGGGCTTTGTGATAGTTACCTTTATGTGTCAAGCTGATTGGATCAGGGGCCACCCTATAAAGAGGTAAGTGAGATTAAACGAAGTCATAAGGATGGGGTCATAATATAATATGACTGATGTGCTTATAAGAAGGAGAAGAGATGCCAGATTCACTTGGACAGAGGAAATACCACATGAAGATACAAGAAGGCAATTGTCTAAAAACTGGGAAGAAAGACCTCAGGAGAAATGAAACCTGCAAGCATCTTAATCTTGGAGTTACAGCATCCAGAACTATGAGAAAATAAATTTGTGTTGTTTAGTCACTTTATCTGTGGTATTTTGTTGTCAGCCCTGGCGGATTAGCACATTGGGCATAGAATTCTAGGTTTTTGTTGTTTTTTTTCTCAGCACTTAATCTGTTATCTTTTGGTACCTGTCATTGTTGATTGAAAGTCCTGATATTTTATGAACAGAATGCCTTTCTCTTTGGTAGATTTTCTTTTCTTTCTTGATATTTTATATTTTTATAGCCATATAATATCTAAATGAAGATTGGTAGTATTTCTTAAATTATTAAAAACTTTCAGCCATTAACTCTTGTTCTCCGTTCTCTTTATTTGCTTTTTCTACCTAATTAATTAGTTTTGCAACTTTTCTTCTTTCCCTCCATGTTCCTTGAGTTCATTCATGTTTTCTATATTTTCTTTTATTTTTATACTTTCTAGATAATTTTCTCAAATCTACTTTCAGATTGACTAATATTCTTAATGTCTATCGTTTAATAAATTTTAAATTATAGTTCCATTTTTTTGCTTCTTATTTTTAAAACTTGAATTTCATTTTTCTAATCTATTTGTGCTTTTGCTTCACTGATTTATTCTTGTCTGAGGAACTTGGTTCATCTTTTTAAAATAAAATTTTAAATTGCTGAATCGTTATAGATTTATAGAAAAGTTGCAAAGATAGCACAGAGTTCCTCTATAATCCTAGCCAGTTTCCCCTACTGATAATATACCTTTTCTTCTTAATATATTTGAATGTAATTAAAATATTTACTTTAGAATCCTTTTCATTTTTTTTACATTCTTTCCAAGTGCTTTGATTAGATTTGTTTCTACTTACAGGATTTGATGATTCTTTCTTATGGTAGTATATTTCCTTGTATTCGTTCTCATTTTCATAAACCATAAATTATTTTTCACTGAGGATTTTCTGGCTTGGTTTTCCCAATTATGCTTTGGATTGTGAAAATGTAATTATGGATTGATTTGCATTTCTTCTACCTAATGTCATGGGTTTCCTCCATTATTTCTCAGATGGGATTTTGTCTGGTATGAATTGTGCAAATTCACCTACACACTACATAGATTTGGTGTTTTAAAATTTAATAGGAGATTATTTTTCAAAGCAGATAAGAAGTTTCCTGGACACCTGAACAGGTACATGGAAAATTTCTAGATGTAAGCACTCACATGGAACAATCCATTATTTGCATGTAGAAGAAAGACTAGCTCAAACTTTACCAGGACAAAAGGTGCTATGACTTTATTAAGACATTAAAATCCAAGCTCCTAGTTTTATATTTACAATCTCATTCATGGATTTTAAATTTATTATTTATAGTTTATTTATCTTTTCCACTTTTCATATGGAGTTGGAAGGTAGTTGAAGATGGTTAGCCCATCTTTGCTCACTTCATCACATTAACTGAATTTTGAATCTACTTATTAGTTTAGAGATAACTCTCATCAACATAGGAGTGTAACTTGGACAATATGATGGAAGAGAAAACCACTGTTCATTGGATTTCAGAGTATTGAAGACACAAGCGAAGATAAATGAAGTGCGATTCAAGATTGCATATTCAGGTCATGGAAATAGAGAGGTTGATTAGTGTGGTGACTATAAAGATCCTGAGACTTAACAACTAATTTAGCCATTATGAATAAGATAATGATGGTATTTGCATTTTCCACTGCTTTATCCCCAGCATCTAGTATGCTGCTCAATAGGTGCTCAGTAAACATTTTTTGATGTTTCTAAACAATGCCTTAATTCATCCTTCACCTCTCATCTCATTTAGAACTTGATTATCCTGTCTACCACTTTTGTCCCTCTTTTTACACCTGTGTACTTCATTCTATAGATCAGTTCCAAGTTGTTGTCTTCCTAGTTATAGCTTTAGCTTCTGTCTACAAATACTGCCTTTTTACCAATACTGTTGCTGCATCCAGCTATATCTAATAGTTCTAGTCTTCAATATGGCCTCAGGGATCCTTCTTCCTCTTACTGCCCCTTTGAACAATCCTTTAATCATCCACATTACTTTTTTTTTTTTTTGCCAGGGAAGAAGGCTCTTTAATGTGAGTGACATCAGCCAGGAGATGGGAAACAAATCTCAAATCCATCTCCCCAACTGACTGAAATTAGAGGCTTATATAGCAAGGAAGAAATGTAACTATGTGCAGGAAAACAATCATCCACATTATATTCATGGTTGAGACTCAACACATAGATTCAAAACTTTAGAAATCAGGAGGAAATCTTCCTTTCATATTCAAATGGAATGAGATCCTGAGCTTAACACAATATTCTAATTTCATTAATATGGGAAGAGAAAAGCTTTTTGCAGGCCTTGCCCAAGTATACCAGTAAACAATATTATATTTGTTAACATCTAAGGCTTAGTTGCAGATATCAGAGACCACTCAATTTTACACAAAAAGTGATTCAATGGTCAAAAATAGGTGCTTAAAACATTGTTTAAAAAGCAGTTCTGTGGGAATGACTCTCCCAAATCACTATAAAATTGGTCTTCCATAAGAATGGTGAACACTACTATTATCAGCTGGAACATCAGGAATCCACTTACTATGCTATCCTTCATTCAGACATCTGGAAGCTACCATAGCAACTGTTGACACTAAAAACTCATTACCTAAAATGTGATTTGGAGATCAGAAAGCTGCTGCAAGAATTGTTGGCATCTAAATTATTCTGTGGCTACTGGTCCCATACCTTGGAATCAGACAGACTTAGGTTTGCATGCTGGTTCTCTTATTTATTAGCTATGTAAACAGGAGAATAAGACTCAGTTTCTCCATTTGTAAAAATTAGCATGATAATATTTTATAGACTGTGAAAATGAATGAGATACTGCACACAATATCTGCTCTATTATTGACATGCCAAAAATATTAGTTACCTTTCTAAACTTGGCTATGCCTTTAGCTTGCTCTGTGACCTTGAGTGAATCAGTCTACATATGCTTACACTAATTTCCTCATCTACAAAATACATTTGATGATAATTTTCTTGCCCTTCCCAATGGGTCTTTGTGAGAATCTGGTGAGTTAGAATATATACATATACCACTGTGGATTGTTAGGTAATATTATTTCTTTTATAGGCTGATTGAGCTGTTGTAATAGATTTGACCAATCAGGTCAGTCAGGATACATTCAAGTCCTTTACAAAATCGTTTCCTGTGTATTTGCTTTTCTTTCATTGACAATATGTCATCAGTCAAAATTGTTAATGATTTTATATATATATGGATTTGTATCTAGAAAAACAGATGATAACATAGTAAGAAAATTGATATCTATGAGGAAGGCTTAAAGGAACAGAGATTATTCATCCTGTAAAAATGATTTATGATGAGTCTTTAAACATAGAGACAGGCTTTGCTTCAAGAAAACCCAATATCTGAACACTGATGTTTACAAAACCCAAATGAGAGGATAATAAATCACTCCACAAGAAGATCCCTTACCCCTCAAATAGATTCTCTTTTACACAGGGAATATCCCAAATATAAATCGATTAAATTTATAACATTTAATTTGCCCAAATGTTTCAGAAAAAGATTCATCTATCTAAATATCTCTAACACTAAGGATGATCACCATCTGCTTTTCGATCCCTACAGGGCAGCAAAAAAAGATTGAATTCTAAAGTGTGAGATTTAAGTTGAACAAAAGAAGAATTTCATATCCATGTAGGTTTGTTAATCTAAGTACCCATTCATGAAAGCAAGTTACAGACTTTATCACGTTTTCGAAACAAGATGACCTTCTCTGTTTTCTCCAGGAAGATGGATTAACGGCATGCCTATTTAAAGACTGAGGTGGATGAGATGACCTTTCAGGTTCTGCAAGACCTAAGAGGCCATGACTTTTCAGAATGTAGACAGTATTCAGAGCTGTTTGTGAAAAGCATTAGGAGAGATCTCGCCATATGGAATAGATTCACAATTTGAGATTGCATGTAGAAGACAGAGTAAATACAGAGGCAGCTGAAGGGCTGGAAGACATCTCCTCAGCAATATGCTTTCTGAAATCCAGGACACCTGTTTTGCCAAATTGGGTCAGAAACCTGGAGAGAATATACTTTCTTGTAAAGATTTTCCTAGAGATTTCTACAGCTTCTTGTTTTCATGTTTAGCACAGCCCAGTAAGCATACAAAGGCACAGAGATAAAAGTGCAGAAGAGAAAAGCCTAAAGAACATTTTATGAATGTTTAATGTTAATAACTCAATTCAAATTTGTTTTTGTTGAGCTGGTTATTTTTGGTGATTTGGTTTAGTTTGATGAGATGATAAGTTTATGATAATTGGTCTTTCCCTCCTGAAAAACATTCTCTTAGCACTATATTTATATATCTAGTAGTATGCTTGTAAATATTTAACTGGCTCTCTGAAAAAAAATAAAGGTTTGATTTGTAGTGTTTTCCAGTTTCTATTATGTACATTCTTCTACCATGAACGATTTCAGACTACCAACAGGATAGCAGTAAAGGCAGAGCTGTGAAGAGTTATAATCAGTTTTCATGAACCAGCTCCAGCACACAGATGCATCTTTTTTATGACATTTGCCACTCTTGTTATTGGACTGTAGACGCATACATGCCTTATCTTCTATGTTTTATTGTAAACAGTCTCTGGTTCTTCTACTCTGGTGCCTATTTTCTTTTTCTGATCCACTTCTGTCCTTCACGACTCCTATCGCAATACTTGTCACTTATCTTGTGCTTGACTAATCTATTGGGAGAATGCCCAACTGAATGAATGAGTGAGCCTTTAAATTCTAAGTTATACTGAAGTCCAATGATGAAAAGCAAAATCTTATTTTATTGGCATTTTAAAAACTTCAGTAGTTTTGAAATATGGTCATCACTCTTAGCCAATTCTTTTATTTCTTGGTTTCCAAACCTTGATTTCATCTAGGAATTGGGTAGTAGTATACTTGAGGAAAGCAGTTCCTTCCAAGGACAATATGCTAATAACAGTATTTCTAAGGTTATTATTATAATTTTTTTTTACAGAGGGCATGTGACCCAGTTCTGTCAATGATATACAAGGGACAGTCTGTTGAGAAGTTTTTACAAATGACCTTGTCCACAGTATAAAGAGATGCACTACAGGAAAGCCTCTCTTCTTGTCTTTTCATAGCATGATGTTGGCATGTGATGCTTGGATCTGAGCAGATTCCTGGTGTTCTTTAGTGAAATTCAAGAGAATCACTGGGAACCTGACCCAGAACCTTGACAATTTTGATCTGCTGAATTAACCAACTCCAAACTGCCTGCATCTTGACTTCTTTTTATGTGAGATAATAAGTCCATGCTTTTTGTCACTTTTAATTGAGTATTTCATTATATACAATCTGAAAGCCTCCTAACCAATCCAATGTATTATAAATTCTACAGACTCCTTGAATGCTTTCATCATATACAAGTTTTTCATTGGCTGGTTTTTACCCACCTTTGCTTCTACACTTTATTATATTCCATGCCACTTATGGTCCTCTAAATATGGATATGACTCCTTGTCTTTGCTCAAGCATTTTCTTCTTTTTAGAACATACACTCCAACTTATCACAAACCTTTACCACCCTGATTACACCTTGATTACTCAGAATATTATCTTCTCAAACCATTTAATCAAAAAGATTTCCTTTAATCTATTTCTAATAATTATTTACTCCATAATCTGTGTTCCATGCTGTATCATATATGTACTGCTGTTGTGTTTAAGTTATTCTTTTGGGGGGTTTGCTTCTTTACTAATCTCTCCCTTCTCTTCCCTTGTTTGTGTGTGTTCTTGCCTGTTTTCTTTACTTTATATCTAGTGTCCTGTTTGGTGCCTGGCATGTAGAAAATTCTCCTTTAATGCTAGTAAACTCAGATGAATTGCCATTCATATAAACATACATAAATACTGTATTTAATTGAACTTAAGGCATTACTGAGAAATGTTAATATCCTGCATCCTTATTCTTAATTTTAGGAACATTCTTGTGGGCTTTGTATTATATTCCATTTTGTGACCTTTAAAAAGAGCTCCTCCCAAATTTTTGCTGCCATTCACATGGGACTGGATAATTATCAGATTTCATATTGTTATTACCTTCTAACTTCTGGAGAAGCATCAGAAACACTCAGCGGTAAGCCACTTCCATTCCTCCCCAGGGTTTTGATTCCTGAAGAGCTCATGCTTTACCAGTGTTAAGGGCAAAATTAAGATATTTTACTGTTACTATAATTTTTAACTAAAGCCTGGGAATCCTGCAATTAAAAAAAAATTTGGTGCAAAGTGAGGAGAGGCTTTGGAGCTCCAAAGACCAAAACTGTTGGATTAGGGAGAGTTTACTTTTGGGTTTTCCAGGTAGAAAGGAACCAGGATTCTGCCTTACTCTCTAATGAGATCCTGAAAGAAATGGCAGATATCCAAAGGGAAATAGGCACTAGACACCTAGTCACTCGCCTTCAGCCAAGACTCCATATTACTAACTTTGAGATGAGAGCAACAGAACTCTGTGACTGCAAAGGACCATGCAGTCTTGGGCAATGAGTGTTTCAAGGTAAATGGTGTGAACTGAAGACTAGGTTGGCCTGTCCTGAATATCCCAGATGGTGTCAGGCCTTCAGGGCCTCGGTACCATCATGAGTGAGGGAGAGAGCCCCAGTAGTGTCTGAGGCAGAGTGAAGGCTCAGAATTACTTAAATGCTTATAATTTAAAATGTGGATTGTTTTATATTACAAGTTTCTTAGTACACAAGTCACACAGGGGGAAAAAATCAGGTGTATTGCAGTATATACAAGTTTATATTGTCTTTTTGCTTCAAGTTGACCCCATCTTATTGATTTAGCTGTAGCCCTGAGAGTATATACCTACCAGGACGTGATTTCTGCCTTGAATAGGTAAAAGGTGAGTTCCCTTTCCATTCCACTTTGTATTTTATTATCCATAAGGGAAAGCAAACACACACAAAAAAATTGTGTAAACTTATCAGTAAAATGAGAGCAGAGGGATGGAAAAAATTTGTATTTACCCTGTACCAGGTATATGCCTGACACTTGCAATGCATTATGTTATATAATTCTCAGAAGATTCTGAAATGTAGTTATTCATTATTATACTCACAGTTGAAAAATCCAAGGCTCAGAAAGATAAAAGAGCTTGCCAAAGGTCATTCACCTAGGAGGAGGCAGTGATAAATTTATATCAGAGACTGGTGGAGGTAGTCTTTCTTTTGACAAAAAAAGAAAAATGAAAACAAAAATAAAAAGATGAATAAAACCCTCATATGTAGTAAAGAATCTGAAATTTAGAGAAAAGGCTTAAAAGCATGCCCTGCAATATGTGAATACATGCACTATTCAGGTTTAATGTTAACAGAGAAATAAGATAAAATTCAGTTTGCCTCAGACATTGAATCCTAACCAACTCAGTTGAGTTATAAACCAATTAAAAAATAGTAACAATCCTATCTAAAGGATGTCCTTAAAGACACAGTGCAATGATCTATTTAAAAACAATTTGAAAAATTAAGGAAATCTACATGTAGGATAGAAATAACCCTCTTTATCAAGCCATCTCAATAATTCTAAGAGAGCAGACAGCCCTCAACTCAATAGGCCCATATATAAAATATGAACTCTTCCCAAGTGTCTAAGAAATGTGTAAGTAAAAGAATTTTATGCAATTATGTTCAGAGAATATTAAACCTTAATTAATGTATTGGTGATTTCAATAATAAAATGCCCAGTGTTGTCTAAGAACAAATGGAAAGCATTAAACCAATGGTTAGATTTATGGCCAAATAAATCAAGCACATTGTCAGATTTGTCAGGGAAATCTTTCCACCTATATGTGTCCTTGGTTCTAGAGAGCTCCCTCCCAGAATGCCAGACATTCTGTCAATGACGCTCTGCACTCATGAATTGTGACTTTTGCAATACATTTAAATTATAGATGGGGTGTTTTCTGGTAGAGCTCTGTGCCGGGTAAAGTGACCAGAGGTAGACAGTCCCCTGACTTGTCTAATCTAGTCACTTGCGTACATCTGTGCATGTGTTTCTGGAGTATTAGATTGGAGATGGGGTGAGAATGTGGAGGCTGGAGTTGTTTAGTTTAGTGGCAGAGAGAAAGCAGCTGCATTGAAACATAGAAAAAACAAAGAGCCAAAAAAAAAAAAAAAGATTTTTTTTCTTATGAATATATTTAACGTGTTAAACAGATTCTGGCAATTTCCTGATGGCTCCAAAAGAAGCCTGAGCTGAGATTTTCACAGAGAGTGTTCCAGGCCCTGAATACTGTACCTCGTGTATTGAATCACATCTGCTACAGAGAGGAAGCAATGAATAATTAACTCGGCCTCCACATTACCGCCATAGATTACAGTCATCTTGACTGCTGGACTGCCTTGCACAACATAAACCATTTAGAAAACTCAGTTACTCTCTTTCCTCTTAAATTTGTCTTGCTATCACTTACCACTTAAAAGGGTAAATCTTTCTCTAGTTTTAATTAAAGCATTTAAAATAATTTACATTGAAATCATATGTGCTCGGGTCTGTCAGAATTGATGCTTTAATAACATGCCATCCCTTTCTCTATTGCCCTGAAATCTGTTAAAATTACCACTAATCTAATTGGGAACAAAGTTGTCAAATGCATGCAGCTCTGACAGTTTGTCTTTCTGCAAACTGCCGACAGATTGCAAGTTACGCATGTGTTGAGCAGATGGGTAAGTTAAAAGGAACACCAAAAAAAAAAAAAAAAAAAAAAAGCAATTTATTAAATCACCTGGAACCAGCAGCTTCGGTCCAAAAATAGTGAGAATGAAATATAGCAGGAGCCGGGAGTGCTGGCACTAGAATATACCAGAAGGTACCGGTTACAAAACAAGATAAACATTTGGAGATGCCTCAGCTGTGTTACAGAATAATGAGGAGTTATTTAACCCGATATAGATTACCAGCCAAAATTAATTTAGGGTGCAGGTTTTTTGGAAAATGGTTTGCAAAGTGATTGCTTTAACCCTTTGCTGTCTTCTTGTTATCATAGGAAGGCAGGCACATTTTTCTCCTCCTATTCTCCTAGGCATCAACACACGTTCTCACGTATATGTGAACCCACACCTTTGCACACACAGCACACTGGCATACGTATACACATATTTTCATACTCATATACATATAGACACATGGACATCTGTGCACCCACGTGCTAACTTGTATGTGCACACACAAGCACATGGACATGTATGATCTTGTATATATATGTACACAATCATGAGATTTAGGTGAACATATATATCAGTCTCTCTCTCCCACTCCTTATCTCCCTATCTATGATTATGTTCATGAGAGATGGCTTGTTTTCCATCATCTGAAACAAGGTTCTGAGCCACGTATGCATGGCTTGCCCAGCTTATAGCTACAGTTATCATAATTGCTTTCATATGTACTATGGGTACACCATCTAGGCAGGAGCAGGGAAAGAGCTGAGGTGAGCATGGGAGAGGAGGGGAAATAAAGCCTGATAGTCTCTTTTTCACAGGGTTCCACTGCTATGGCATTTGATCAGAATTTTGGGGAGGTGTTCTCGGAGGACTTATGTGGAAGAATCCAATAAACCTTAAGACCCAAGAAATAAAGAGGACATGTTTGAACTAATATCTATATAATTTAGGCAACCTGGGCCCACACAAAATGATCAGTATAGTTTTTAAAGGGTAATAAATCTAAAATAAAAGTATCTTCTGTCTCTACTAGAAGCCAGAGACCGAAAAATTAACTCTTTTTCTGTTTCTAAAGCAGGGCCAATGTGATTACTTCAAGGAGAATCTCTTGCTTGAAATTTTGGCCATCAGCAACGAAGAGCCAAGAACTGAAAGCCTTCTCAGGTCCCCTAGGGCAGTATGGTGGAATTCAGATATTAAATACTGGTGTTCTTCTTGGTTTGCTTCTCTTATCACTTTATTTGCTTCTCCTGGGGGGTGTCCTCCACTTTCATAGTTTTGGCCGCCATATGGTCTGATGGCTCGTGAATCTGTACCTCTAGTTCTGGTTGCTCTCACTTGGAGTCAGAGTCTTATATCCAAATACCTGTGACAAATTGCCATGTGAACATTCCCTGGGCCTCTAAAACTCTGTGGACTCAAAATGAAATTTCTCAATTATTTCACAGACTCACTTTTATTCCTTTCAGTGTGTTGGTTGTTCATATTACTTGGCACTTTATCATCCAAACTAGAAATCTGAGAATAATCCTTAAATCACCTCTCTTATCCACCAGCCATATCCAATCACCAAGTTCCACCAATTCTGACATCTAAATGTTCCCATGGATCTGTCCTTTCTACTCTATTTCAAATAGCATATCTCTGGTTTAGACTTTCCTCATTTCTTATGTGGATATCAGTTTAGATCTTCCTTTTCAGAATTTCATGTCTTCTCTGACCCATTTTCTTCATAGCTTCTAGGGTGGCCCATCTAAAATTCACATCAGACCATAGTACTTTCCTACTGGCTGTGCTGGGCTTTCTATTTCTGCCCCAGCAGACCTGCTCTCCACCATTCTCCAGTCACTGGAGGCTGAGAGTGAGGTCAACTATTTGCCAGGCTACAGATGGGCAGTGACTACATTTTTCTCCTAAAGATTACAGTTCCCATTGTGTTGCCTTCTTCTTCATCTAAAGCTTCAGCTGAAGCTCTCTCCAGGTTTTGTTAAGTCCTTCCTCTCTTTGCCCTTTAAAGCCCAGGGAGGTAATGTCTCCCTCCTGTTGCTAGCCTCGGGATGCTTTACCATGCCTTGTTAGTTTCCCTTTAGTCCTGCCCATTCCTTTGTAAACAGTCCCTTCATTATTCCTCAGTTACATTTTTGTAGGTGCCATCTGTTTCCTTCTGAGGTCCCAACTGATACATTCCCCCATTGTCAACAAGGTGAAAACTTCAAATTCATTACATGGCAAACACGGCTCTTTAAAATTTAGACCTTGCCAACTTCCCCACTGCCCTGGGCCTTGCCCTCTCCAACTCATGTGTTTAGGCTCCCTACATATGCTCTACTGTTTCATACCTCTCTGTGTCTGCCCCTGCCTTTTGAAGGGAGTCCTCTCAGCCCCCGGTCCCTGCCCTACTCTCACATTTATACTCTCTCTAGTTCTTACCCCATTTCCCTTAATTAAAGATGTAACTCATGCATTATTTTTTCCTAAAAGTCTTCTTTGAGCTTTCAGTGTCCCTACTTCCAGTCATGGTCAAAAGCTTTAATAGACTCACGATGAGTAATACATATTAAAGGCTCTGGAAGGTTGCTTGTGTAAGGTATTTGACTCCCTAAAGTAATTTTCAGATTCTTCTTTCTTCCTTTCTTCTTCACCCTTCCTCCCTCCCTCTCTCCTTACTTTCTTTCCTTCATTCCTCTCTCTCTCTCTTTTTTCTTTGCTAAAGAGTTTACTAATTATTCCATTTAATCCTGACAACAGTCTTATGAGTTAAGTCCTATTATTGTGCTCATTTTAAAACTAAATAGAGACTTAATTAACTTGAATGTCCTATTTCATGGCAAACCACTAGCAAGTGAAAGAGCCAAGATTTCACTCTAGAATCTGTACCCTAAATGATAATATTAAAAGCAGGATTTGGTTATGTCTGGGTGTTACTTATACTTACAGCATATGTGTGAATAAGTATATATAATCCTTGACTATAAATAGTAAGAACTATATAAGGTTTTATCAAAGGTAGAGAGCCAGCCAATATGTTTTAGTTAGTAGATTAAATTAAATGTAGCATTCTGCTTGCAAGCCAAGGTTAAATTTAGGAGTCCTTGGTGTGGTGTTTAAGATACCGCAAGTTAATAATATTTGCTCAATTGTTCAGTCTTCAAGATGGCAATTTTTCACACACAACTTAGGAGTAAAAAAAATATTAAGGTCCCGAAAATAAGTATTAGAGAAAGATAGAAATAGTAACTACATATTTTTCAACAAAACTCAAAATATTTTGAACAGTATAGTCCTAGCCAAGAAGTATCAGTTGTCCATGGAGAGAAAGGCAAATTCACAGGCAGAAAAATGTAACTATTCTGAGACTCTTGCAGGACAAAGATCTTCCATTACTGTGAAGATTATCACCATCAACTAAGCAGACAATTTCTGAGAGAGTGTGCAATGGATAATGAGAAGGGAAGGGGAGCTTCCTAAGCAAGTCAAATTAATGGTTCAATTCCTCACTACATTGATAGATATTATGGCCACACATCATAATTTACTAATATTTTAACTACCGAATAACAGGAACAGTATAAAATTGCTTATATACGCTGAAATACAAAATGCAATTGGAAAGTTTGATTAGCCTTGCCCATTAGGATAATATGCAGTTAAAAGTCTATATCAAAGCTATTTTATCACTCATGTACCCACTCACACATGAAGTCTCCAGTGGTTCCTGAGCAAGGAACACATCAGAATCACCAGAGACGCTTTTTAAAAACACAGAAATCTGTAGTTCAAACCAGAAGATTCTAATTTAGTAGTTTTAAATGAGCATTGGCTTCTATCTACTGGAAAATCTCTTTAGTGACTGATATTTACCATTCTATTATGTACGATAGGCTAGGTTATGCTGCAGTAACAAAAATAAAGCCACAAAAATTTCAGTGGCTTAACACAAGTTTATTTTTTTGCTCATGCTGCATAGAAAGTACTGGTTAGCAAATTAACTAATCATGCTGGTCACACAGGAATTTTTTCATGTAGTTATATACTACTATGATGATACCAGCAGTGGGTAGGAAGGGGAAGAGACAAAATCATGTGCTGGATTTTAAAGCTTCTGCCTGGAAATAACACTTCTCATATGCCATTGGCTTTAACAAGCCACATGACCACATTTAACTTCAAAGTGGTAGGAAATTAATTCTACCATCTGCCTGGAATGAGGGAGACCTGAAATTATTTGTGAACAGCACTAATAGATGCCAGCATCACTGATTAAGAACCATGAATTTGCCGGGCTCGGATGGCTCAGCCTGTAATCCCGCGCCTTTGGGAGGCTGAGGTGAGTGGATTGCCTGAGCCCGTGGGTTCGAGACCCGCCTGGGCAAGCGAGACCTCATCTCTACAATAAATCAAAAAATTAGCTGGGTGTGGTAGCATGCGCCTGTAGTTCCAGCTACTTGGAAGGCTGAGGCGGAAGGATCGCCAGAGCCCAGCAGGTCGAGACTGCGGTGGCCGGAAGCGGCCACTGCACTCCAGTCTGGGGACAGAGTGAGACTCCAACTCAAAAAAAAAAAAAGAAAACTTGAAGTTGCCTATATGGCTCACATGACATCTTTATGATACTTCTATCCGGCTGACCAGAGTTGGCATTCCTGCTGGCCCAGGTAAGACAGGACTCGAGTTTGCAGCCTCTGCTTCGGCAGTTATGGGGCAATCAGACCTCACCTGACCCAGCTGCAGTCAATGTGGGTCAGTCCTTTGATACATCTGGATGTGTACCCTGTCCTGGTACACAGCAGTTCCAGGGCGTTGGTCTTTTTTGGGTTTCTGAAAAAAATCCAAACCCTCCCTACACCATTTCCGCTTTCAGAAACACTGTCCTTCCCGAAGGACAAATTGCTCTCATCTGACCCACCCAGCTCTGAGTCTCTCAGTACATTCCCCTTCCCTCCCCTCTTCCCAAGTCAAAGTTCACCTCCTCAGGAAGGCCATATGGGGGGGAAATGCCTT
>CAUYQG010122302.1:0-26642 GCA_963574415.1 Tarsius wallacei | reverse complement strand
TTCTCTCCAAGGCATGTCTCAGGCTTACCTGGCTGATTGCATTATAAAGAACAGAAAGACCTTATTAGATGGTGCCCCCCACACACAGTGAGTCTGTAGCCCCTGTACAATTTCAGCAGTTGTCACTTCCTCGTGGTCATTGTCTCCCACTTGCTCCTCCTGTGGGCCCCACACAGAGGTGGTGGTGCTGCTACCACTCAGGAAACAGCTCATTTCATGGCTACTCTCAGGGTCAGCAAATAATAACTACCTTGTTTTACTTTTTTTTTCCAGCATGTACTGTCATGTAAATATGTGTTCCGCACATTATTATCACATTCCTTCCTCCTAACAACCCTCAAATCGGGTGCTGTTATCAGACAGGAGAGGCTCAGACAGGAGAGAGTAACTGTTCCTTGGTGGGGTCTTCAGACCAGTTGGTGTCAGCTGTTCTGCTGGAATTCAGGATTTAAAATATACTCTAAGCAATTACTGGATTAAAAGGTCTAGTGTCAGAGACTATATCTATAGGAATGATGAGGGAACAGGTGTCCAGCATGTCATGTGACTCTCAGTTAGTTAGCAGCTGTAGGGAGGTGGGTCAAAGTGCACCAGCATACCCTGATCAATACCTCACTATAATTCTGCCTAAATCCTGGTTTGCAATTCTCATTAACCTTATGTGGCCTCTCCTGGGTAAGAGAGAAGGGTTCAATAAGTATCCAACCAAGGTTCTCTCCAAGGCATGTCTCAGGCTTACCTGGCTGATTGCATTATAAAGAACAGAAAGACCTTATTAGATGGTGACCAACGGACAGATGGGCTGTTTGCTCTGGCAGAGTCATGGCGAGCTGAGCAGTTCTGGCCTCTCCCTAGTCCTAGCCTTAAACTCTAGACAATCCAGTACCACTATCCCCTTATGCAGATTTCTGGGAGCATTAATTGGCCATGCCTTTCATTTAGCCTTGACCAAGTTGGGTTCAGTTAGGGAACTTGAGCACCATAGAACATGATCACAAGCTTTGCTGGCCTCTTGGGCCATGAGACTTCATGCTATTTAAAAGATCTTCCGGATCACTGTAAACAGTCTTCTGGTTTTGAAGACTGAGGGCTAAACCTGACCTCTTTTTTTCTCTTACCCAAATGCCTAACTGAAAGGCATATGGAGTCATTGCCTAATAAGGACTCACCAAACAGAGTTTTATTACCCCATTACCCTATATCCTAAAGTCTGCTTTCCAACCTGACTCTGGCATAATATAACATAATAAATAAAGAAGGTTTATGGCCCTGAAAAGGCATCTTCTGTGGATAACCACACTCAGAAAACTTCATGAGACATTTATCTATTCTCCCTGAAGTCTATCACATATGGGGCTTCATATACGTATCAATAAACCTGGAGTTTTCCACCACCTTATCTTAACAAAGCATCTCCTCTATTGACTTCCCAAATCCTTGGATAGGAACTGCAAATTACCAGTCAAGAAATCTTTGAATCTACCTATAACCTGCAAGTCACCCTCCTCAACCCACTTGGAAATGTCTCTCCTTCCTGGACCAAACCAGTGAAAATCTCACATGTATTGATTTACGGTTTTTGTAACTTTTGCTGCCCCGACACTATATGCAATCAAGCTGCCATTTGGCCACAATCAGCACACATTCTCAGGACCTCCTGAGGATGGGTGTATCCAGGCTTAATTCCTTAAGTTTGACTCAAGAATAAACCATCTTAAATATTTTCCAGACTTTGACGTCTTTTTGTCAACAAGACACAGAATTAGATGCAATTTACATTCCTTCTACAATTAAGCATAGCTTAACTATAATTGAACCCTACCAGCTTCTCTTTAATTCCAGGCAAAATGCAACTAAGTGGTAGAGAAGGATGGATGATGGGCATAGATAGGGGTGTGGGTACAATGTACTCAAACCCCACAGACAGCAAAGGTTCCGAAGGACTTCTCAACACTTTCCTGGCATTCTAATTTTTAAGCTTTGAGGAAACAATAAAGGCTATGAGCCCGGCAGTGAGATCCATGTCTAAATTATCTTTATATCGCTGGCAGCATTTAGCTCTGAGCACTTAGTAAACATATAGGTGGCATTGAATTGAATGACTAAAGAGGGTAAATTGTTAGAAGTTAAAGGCGGCAGGCTGGGTGCTGAGAACACAAAGAGCAATGAAATACTTAATATTAATTGGAGCTTCTATAGGGGAAGGAGAGAGGGACCGAGGAAGGAGTGTGTGAACTGGCAGAATCGAGAGGACAGACATAGACACAGAGCAAGAGCAAGCAGACGTGGAAGCCCTGGGTGGTAGGGAAAGAGGGAATGCAGGGGAGCAAAGGAAGAGATAGGAGCAGAAAGAGAAAGGGGAGGAGGTGGGGAGGACAGGGCAAAGCTGGCCTAAACACTGCTGACCCAGGCTTTTGGTTAATGTCCTAACGTGGAAGCCCTGAACCTCTAGGACAATAATGTGCTGTCAGGCTGAATCATAAGGCTGGGCTGAATTTTAAACCGGTGGACATAGACCAACATTATTTTCCCCCCTCCATATTATTTTTTAAGTGCATAAGCAACAGCAGCAAAAATCAAAAGAAAGAAAAAAGTGCTCCTAATCCCTCTTCCATACTCCATAGAACAAGCTGCTTTCGATCTGCATTTCTTTTCTCCTCTGAATTGCACGTTCCTTACTGCGTTTCATCTTAATTCCTCATCTTGTATTAAGAGAAATGACTTGCATCGACTGCCAATAAGATCCATGTATTTAGGGATCCTTGCAACTGCGGTACTTAAATTGAGATATGTCTTGCGGTCCATATTTGTAAATCCCATTTCTGAGAAACAGTAATAAATAAAGCAGAAGATTGAAATTGAATTTTTATAAAAAGGACTTTAGGAGGAAAGCCATTATGCAGCCATCCAATTTAGTGGAAGAGATTGTGCATTTAAACTGGGAAAAGTCAGCTTACCATCTCCAGCTTGGCAGAGGGGAGCAATGGGGAAAATTCTAGTGTTCAGCAGGGAGAGCTTGTTCTCTGGGTAAAGGGTTACCAGAAGTCCCAAAAAACATTGGTAGGATGGGAGTAAAAAATTTAAATGTTCTCTTAGCCAGAAATCTGTATTGTTTTGGATCAGATTTTACCAACAGACAAAAGGCTACAGTTTGCCTGCACTTGGATTACCAAATGGGGTTTTTTTATAATTTCTGTATTGAAAGTTTCTCCAATGTTGCTTTTAAACAACGTAAATGGGTTTAAATAGCTTCTAAAGTGACTTGAATCTGATAAAAGGAAGATTTTCTATCAGTGGGGAGGAAAACATCTACGAGACCCACTCCAGAGGTGGTAGGACTGCACTTCCTAAAAGGATGGATGGAGAAGCCCCTAGGGCATCCAGCTTCTATGGGGCCTGATGCTGCTGCAGCCTGGGAGACTCTCTTGACAAAAGCAAATTTAGATACAAAGGTCAGGTCTTGAAAGGAACCTGTGCAAATGGAAATCCTGCAGTGGAAGCTTCAGGTAAGTACACCTGTCCTCAGAGGGTTGCTGTAGGGACTATAGGAGCCTGCATGGCCCCAGAATTTCATAGGATCCAGATCAGGAGGTGGGGGTCACAAACCCACAGAGATACATTTAAGTGTTTACTTAATTCTCAGTTTTTTGACTCCTTTGCACACTCACCCTTTTTAAAGGGCTTAGCTTTTGTTACCAGCCACGTTCGTTCTGCCTGTGTGCAGAAAACCAATCACTGAGACAACGGCTTTTGCAAAAGAGGAGGAGTTTATTCATGAGGCAGCCAAGCAAGGGGGCAGGAGAACAGGAGAACAAATCCACCTCCCCACAAATATGGGATAGAAAGCAGGGTGGCCTAAAGTGTGGAAAAGGTGATTGGCAGATAGGAAAGGTGAGGTAAGCAGGGATCCTGCCAAAGTATTATCAAGCTACATGGCTCTTCAAAGGACACATGTGCAGAAAATGGCAGTGTTAACATAATATGAGGGTGAAGTTTTGGCCCACTGATGTCAAAAGGTGATTCTTCTCTTCAAGCACCCACACAAGCCCTGCTGAAGGGTTGGTGGTCTCAACTGGACAAGAGCTGCCCCCTAGTTCCTGAAAAACAACTTTAAGCACCTGCTACTACAGTGACCCATAGTCAAAGATGTTATCTGTAAATGAGCTAGCAGGAATTTGGTTATGTATTGTTTGTCTATAGGACTTGCTACTGATTTAAGATCAACTAGAAGTAAATGACGAAAAGCAAGCAAGGCAGGTTAAGTTTGGTGGGCTTATTCAGGTTAACCCTCAAGTTTCACTTTTTAAAAAAAAAAATTTTTTTGAGCAGTTTTAGGTTTATAGAAAAGTTGAGCAAATGATAACAGAGATTTCCCATGTACCCCTGTCCCCACAAATGCATAGCCTGCCCCATTATTCCCATTTTGCACCAGAGTGTACATTTGTTACAATTGGTGAGCATACATTGACATGTCATTATCACCCAAAGTCCATAGTTTACATCACGGTCACTCTTGGTGTTGTACATCCTATGGGTTTGGACAAATGTATAATGACATATACCTACCATTACAGTATCATACAGGGTAATTTCAGTGCCCTAAAAGTCCTCTGTGCCTCTCCATTGATCTCTCCCTTTACACAACCCTTAGTGGCTCAGCCTGTAATCCCAGCACTTTGGGAGGCCGAGGTGAGTGGATTGCATGAGTCCGCGAGTTTGAGACCTGCACTGGGCAACTTGGCAAGATCTCATCTCTACAGTAAATCAAAAATTAGCCGGGTGTGGTAGCGCATGCCCGTAGTTCCAGCTACTTGGAAGGCTGAGGCGGAAGAATCGCCGAAGCCCAGCAGGTCGAGGCTGTGGTGGCCAGGAGCATGCCACTGCTTTCAAGTCTGAGTGACATTGTTATACTCCAACCCAAAAAAAAAAAAAAAAAGGCAGGGTCAACTTAAAGTAACAAGAGCTATAAACTCGGAAAGAACTTTATTTCCTACAATGGGTTGCAACCCGCAGGCTGGGAAGCAGAGCCTCCAGCTAAGATTGAAAGCAGGTACTTCATTGGCAGAAGGATGGGACAGGAGTGTTATGCTAGACAGGTTGGCTAAATATACATATTCAACAGATTATAGAAAGAATATTCATGAGGGGGATCATGTGCCTGTATGGTAAGCAAACATGTTATGTTACATATGTTCCGCGTTCACTTTGGGATGGAGACTTAACAATAAAATGCAATAAAATTAGGCTCTGTATGTCAAAAGGTAAAGCATAGGGCACAAAGGCACTTTGTGTGCAGGTTTTATAAACCAGCCAGAACCAGTCTGTGGTCGGTGGTCATTTATCAGGAAGGAATGCTTTGTCAACTGTCAGTTGCCATGTCAAAACTATGAAAAGGGAGAGAAGTCTGGCCTCGGCATCATGTAGTTGGTTGACGTCAGTGGAGGAGTCTTCGGTTTTAAGTTTTTTTGTCTGTTTGTTTTGTTTTTTGCCAGGACTTGTAAAAAAAAAGGTCTGAGGCAGGTATACTGAGGTGTGACCAACCTCCTGTCTCATCATAGCTGGAAAACTTAGTTTTTCTGGGATCTCCTTGACCAAGAGGGATCTGTTCAGTTGATCAGAGGAGCAAAGGGGTTTTTTTTGTTGTTTTTTGTTTTTAATTTCACAGCAAGCACTGATCTTTTTACTGTCTTTATAGTTTTGCCTTTCCAAAATATGAGGGGGACCCCTCCAAAAAACCAGAATTTATTTATAAAAAATTGTATATTTATTCTTACATGTTTAAACTTCAGCCACCTTCAAAGTACTCTCCTTTTGGTGTAGTATGCCTGTCGAGATGCTTTTTCCACTGCTCAAATAGTTTTTCTTTTTTCTTTTTTTGAGTTGGAGTCTCATTCAGTCGCCCAGACTGGAGTGCAGTGGCTGCTTTCAGCCACTGCAGCCTCAAACTGCTGGGCTCCGGCGATCCTTCCGCCTCAGCCTTCCAAGTAGCTGGAACTACAGGCGCGCGCCACCACGCCTGGCTCATTTTTTGATTTATTGTAGAGATGAGGTCTCGCCAAGTTGCCCAGGCGGGTCTCGAACCCGCGGGCTCAGGCATTCCACTCACCTCAGCCTCCCAAAGCGCGGGAGGACAGGCTGAGCCACCAAGCCCGGCTTCAAATGGTTTTTCAACTTGTCGATTTTGTTGCCTTGTAGTACTCCTGCCATTTTTTGTTTTACCTTTTCCACATTGGCAAAACATTTCCCTTTGAGGACTTTTTTCATCTGGGGAAGCAATAAAAAAATCGCTCAGGGTGAGATCGGGTGAATAAGGAGGGTGGGCATGGGGGTCATGCTTTTTGGCCAAAAATTGCAGAACATTCAACACAATGTGGGCAGCTGCACTCGTAAATCTCCCATCACGAAATGGGCAAACACCTTGAAAGAATCTCAAAAAAAACGTATTGCAGCCAACGCAGCCTCTCACAGCAACGCTAGCTGATACACTGATGCTGATGGATTCCTAGAACATTTACCTAGTGAGGGAAGCCTGTACTACAAAGGACCAATCCTCCAAAAGATAATTCCGGTTTTGGGGGGGAGTTCCTTCTCGTACCATATAGTTGGAACATACAGCATATAACCTTTTCAGATGGGGGTTAGGTTTTTTTCTCTTATATTCCAGATGTACATGGTGAAACATAGTGACAACTGTTTTCATTTTTCTAAGAGATGTCAGTGAAGTCTCTTTTACTTCAGGTATCTATGTGCATATACTTAGAAAGTTTGCTGAAAATAAACCGAAGGTCTTCACAGAAAGGGTTTTGTTTCTTACATCCCTTTCTGGCTGACTGATCTGCTTTGTCCCTTGGAATTCTCTCACTGGAGTCACAGTATTCATCACCTTCATAGGGAGAAAAGCCAAACATACTTGTGAAGGGAACCATAATGTTCTGTAAGATGCCACAGCTAGGTGGGCTCAGCTCTGGTGCAGCAGGAAGTCACACCATTACTGGGCAAGTTGGTGCTCCATAGCCATCTCCTGGGATATCTGTGGTTGCCACCAGAGCCATTACAGGTCTGGGCCTGAGCATGGAGGGTGAGGAATGGGAGCAGAGAGGACCCTATCTGAGGGAGGGTGTTGGCCAGACTCTGAAGGCAGGGTCTACACTAGCACTTCAGAGGCAGGCCTAGACATTTGTGAGGGGATTGTTTCTGAACATGCCTGAGCATCTTATCATCATGACAGTCCCCCCAACATATTCAGTGCTTGATCAGGGCACTTTTAGAAACATCATCCAGCCCATTTTTTCCCAAGATGACTCTGGGAACATAACAAAAATGTGGATCAGAAATTTAGCACAGAATTCTGGAGTAATGACAATGATGACAATAATGATAACACAGATAACGTGTACTGAGCACTTACTCGGTAGCTGCTCTGAGCATTTGACGTGTATCACATCTCATATAAACCTCCCAACAATCCTGAGAGGTCAGGATCATTATTATTCTTATCCTTCACCGTGCAGATGATTGAGACACAAATAGGTGAATTACCTAAGGCCAGCTAATAAACTGTGGAGCCAGGACTGGAAGCAGGCAGTCGGGAACCTGAGTCTAAGCTGGAAACCACATCCCTGGTCTACCTTGAAAGGGCTAGAGGAACTGATGATGAAGCTGAAGGCTGACATCTGAGTAGGAGTTAACTAGGCAGATAGGAGAGGAACGTCCCAGGCAGGCGTGGGGCACAGGGAAGGATTAAAAAAAAATACTGTTGGGTTGAAGGGAACTGCAGGGATGATGCTGTGGGGGGAGGCTAGGTAAGGTCTTGAAGGCCATGTGAAGATTGAGGACTTACTTTCAGTGGGAGCCATTGAAGTATGTGAGGGCGTGGTGTGATCAGTTAGCACCACTTTGGCTGCTGAGTGGAGGTTAGATTGAGTGGAGTTGCAACAGGAGGTGATGACTGTGGTATAAGTGAGGCATGGTGGTGGCTTGAACCAGGGTGATGGAGGAGAAGGAAGTGGATGGATTTGAGTTGAAGTGAAGAGGTCTCTTCTGCAGGGCATGGTGAGGGATTGGCTGGCACCTGGGGAGGAAGTCTCAAGGATGGTACCTGGGTTTCTTTCTGATTTATACCGCTTCTTTGTTCAATTTGAGTGAAGAGGGGTGAGGGATGGTGTGGGAAGAGAGGGCTCATTGTCTTTCTGCTCTGGGCCCCCTCCTAGAATAGCATGCAAGCTCTTTCCAGAGAGAACCGCTCCCAGACAGTGCCTTGAAGTTCCCTGGAAAAGTGGCTTTCACATAATCAGGGTGCCCACTGTTCACAATCTCTTGACACAATCAAAAACTCTCCTCAGATTATTTTGGCTCCAAACCTACTTATGCCTGAATGATACCCCCTGCTGCTTTTGAGAAACAGAGGGCCTCTAAAACTTGTGCAGTAGGACCAGACCTTGAATATTGGAAGCCTATGAAGTGATGTGAGAACAGCCCCCTCACTCTTGGGGCAGTGGTTTTTAGAGGGTTACACAAGATGATCTGTTGAGGGTATAGGGGAAATATATTAGCACTCACATTTTAATATAATTTTAGGATTTCTATATGTCTATCCATTTTCATGTATAAAGTATATTAGCATAGTAGTATGTGCATATACTTAAAGATGAATAAGTAAACATACTGGAGAAGATATGCTTTGAATTTTTAAGCATAACAAAAATATTTGGAGTGCGCAAACTACAAGAATGGTTAATATAAATGTTTTGGTCATGCTGGCTTTGGCTGCTTGGCCTCCCAGGAGTTTTGGGCTCCCTCAGTTTCCTTCCTGGCTGCCCAGGCTCCTTGGTGACAGGGGTTTCAGAGAGAAGGTGGCCTGGGATGTGCCTGGTGCCCTGGGTTCTCCTCAGAAGCCTGTGCTTCTTCTTGGGGGCCCCTGGAACCACTGTCCAGCTGCCCAGTCTTTGGCAGGGCACAGCCCCTGCTTGTTTCTTTCTGCTACTGTAAAACTGAGTCATAAAATCACAGCTTCAGAAACAATATTAAAATCTTCTATGGGCTGGTGGTTCCCAATCCCATGGGGGAGGGGAGGGCTTTTAACACACTCCCTGGAGCCATAGCTTACCCCATGAAGAATATGGCTCAGAATGAGAATGGGATCCAGGTGGTCAGCATTTCAAAGAGCTCCCCTGGTGATTTGAAGTCACAGCCAGATTTGGGACCAGGGATCTGAGCCAGCTTCTCATCCTGCCTTTGAAGGAAAGACCTTTTAAGGATCCACAGGGACAACATCAGCCAGGCAGTGGTCCAGGGATAATGCTGGAAATACCAAATTTCACCGTGTTTGATGACATACTTTCCACGATCTCTTAGAGTCTAATGAATTAGTGAAAGAATTTATTAAGTGATAGGAGTTGAATATATCAAAACACGTGTCAAAAGATGTCATGAAACCAGTATGCCCTAGAAGACTTTCTTCAGATAATGGAAATCCAGCCCTGCCCATTGACATTGATCTCCACGGTGTCCTCTTCTTCCAGAGCATCAACTATCGGGAAGCAGAAGGAAAGGGATGTATCCTGGCTAGGACTTCCCAGCCCCCAGAGTCTTGTGATGATCTCTTTTGCCTCATCCCTCCCATACCCGAGAGGTCTGGATAGGTTTGGGCCGACTTTTTATTTCAGTGTATGGTGCTTTGGTGTATCCAGTGGCACAAACAACAAACTTAAGTGTAATTCAAAGACCTCCTTCTCCCTTCCAGCCATATGCAATCCATTACTAAATATTTTGCCTATTAAAAAATCCCTCAAATCTGTCCACAGCTCTATTCTTTTGCTCTAGCTAAAGCTATTGACTTTTCTTCCCTGCATAGCAGCAACACCCTCCTGTTTTCTTTGTCTCTCCTCTTCTCAATGCCAATCTGTTCCCCACATTTCAGCCAGAGTGATCTTTTCGAATCTACATCCTTCAGTGGCTTCTCACTGAGAACAAAGATCAGTTTTCTTAATGTAGCCTACAGACCCTTGCCTGGTGTGGATCCTGCCCTCCCCCACCCAATTTTGTTTCCCACTACTCTTCTCTTTTCCATCCCTACTTTCTGAGTCCACTTTCTCAGTTCTAGCCTCATGGATATTCTTTCAGTTCCTTGAATACCCTGTGTGTATCACTTATCTGTTGCTGTATAAGCCCAAATCTAGTGGCCTAAAAAGACAATTGATTTGCCTGAGATTCTGAAGTTTGGAAGTTTAGGCTGGGGTCAGCTGGGTGGTACTTCTGCTCCATGTGGTATGGCTGGGCTCTCTCATGCATCAGTAGTTGGTATGTTGGCTTGGGGGTGTCTGGTACCACATGGCCTCACTCAAATGCCTTGTTACTCAACAAGGACAACTGGGAAAGGCTGGACCTCTTTTCACTCCATGGCCTTTTATGCTCAGCTTCCTTACTGCATGGTGGGCTAGGATTCCAACAGGGAGAAAGTAGAAGTGGCAAAGCCTCCTAAGACCTAGCCTTGGACAGTGTGAGATGTCACTTCTGCATTCTATTAATCAGTGCAAGTCATAAGATCAGCCCAGATTCCCAAGGGGATGGGAAACAGATCCAATCTTTTTACAGGAAGAGCAAAAAACGTCACATTGCTGAGGAATGTGGGCAGCACTGTTGCTGCCCTCATTAAATACAGTCTATGCACCCTCCTCTGCAAGGTCATTGCAACTGTGATGGCTGCCTCTATGCTTGGGACTCTTGCCCGTGTTTTTCACCTGGCTCAGCCTTGCCCTTCAGACTTCATCTTAGTGTTTCTTTCCCTGAGCCCACTGGCCACATTCCCTTATGACATGCTGGTTTTTCTAGCACTGTGTTGCTTTCCTTCATGGAAGAGCCCCGTTTGTGATGGTGTGTTTCTGCGTGTGCCTCTCTGATTGACGTGTTTCCCTTGCTAGATCATCAACTTCGTAATAGCAAGGAGCTTGTCTGCTGACACCCCATTTCATCCCCCTGCCCTGGTCAGCAGGCCCTGAGTGGATCATTTTGGATGAACCAATTAAGGAATGAATACCTGTTCCTGGAGTCACAAAACCTCCTGGTGGCCCACTGTCATCTATGCATGGCCACCTCTCCACTTCCCTAGCAAAGGGTCACCAGGAGCCCTGTCATGGGTTTTCTGTTCCCAAAACTGGTTCCAGAGCTTAGAGTATGCCTTTCTCCTGGCCCATTCCAGCCCACGTGGAGGAGCTGCTCCCTCCAGCATGTCAGGATCCCTGGCCTGGGGTATTTTTCCATTGGGGCAGTTTCGTCTGCTCTTTTCTTTGGTATCAGAGATGTGCCAATCTGGCTTTTATTCCCACATTGCCATGACTTTCCCTTCAGCATCATTTCTTCCAGTCTGTCTAGGAACTCACTATTTGGACTGATAAACAGTGATGCACAGAACAGACCTTGGGACTTTTCCTTGGGATCAGCTGTACTTGGGGCCCTTAGAGCTGGTCCTAATTTCTGGCAGAAAGATAAACTGGACCACAACCTGTTGAGGGAGCTCTTTTTGCTTCCAGATTTTTCAAGTGACCTCAGAGGTTGAGCTGGAATACCAGTCCTTCCTGGAATACCCCCCAGTAGTAGCCTTAACTGGACTATGGGTTTACTGCTAAGGCTCATAGGCATGTGGTCCCCTTTCTTAAATTTCTTTACTTCTGCTTTCTAGACCCAGTTGTTTAACCACTGGCAGACTTCAAGTCATTGTCACTTAGAACCAGCTCATGGGCTCTGCCGGTGACCACCTCCAGACAATCAGAGCAGAGCCCCGGGCCTAGAGAATCACTTGTCTCCTGGTCTCTTTCCAGCTTCCCTTAAAGTGTTGTGCAGCCATATGGCTTTGGACTTCAGGAGGCTTTGACCTCTGGCCCTGAGAGTGTCACTGGTGCCACCGCAGATCCACAGAGCTTCCTTGGGGCCTGTGCACCCACCCTGCTATGTCCCCACAGGACCCTTTACTGTTCCCCTCACTCACTGTGGTTACAATGCAGGTGAGAGGAGCCAGCCCGACACCTGGAGTGAGGGATGAAACTGGCTGAGGAGGCCTGTAGCCATAGATCAGCTCTCCCTGGGCAGGTGGCACCAGTGCCTGCTGCCACCACATGTGGCTGAGGGTGTAGTTCTGGCTCCCTCACTTACTGACTGTGGGATTATGGACCACTCACTCCACCTCTGACCCTGAGTTTCCTCATCTGTGAGGACTTAATGAGGGACTTGGTGTTTGGCGCTTGACTGTCATCACTCAGCTGGTCTTGGAATCTGGAACAGGCAGAGGGGAGACACTTGCCCCCCTCAGGTGAGGGGTCTGTAGAAATGGAGGGTGGGGAAGGGGACGGCAAAGGGGAGCTCTCATTTTCTGTCTCACACAAGATGTGCTGCTCACCCTTAGCGCTTTAAACCCAGACTGAGTATCCAGAGGTAACTGGCTAAGGGGTAGACCTAGGCTGGGGCAGGTGGAATGATGACCGCAGTACACGCCAGACACTGCTGATATTATAGGCATCCAGGCCAGCAGCAGGATTCCTGGGCCAGCACTGACCCTAGCAATTCATTCTGGGCAGGTTGAACCCCACAGAAAGGCATACCTTCAAGACATCTAACAGTCCAGGAACCCTTACCTTTCCCTAGACTCCACAGAAAGAGCTGAGTGTCTCTGAATTGGTGCCCACTGAGTGTGCCAGCTGATAGCTACACTGCAAAGTCCAGGGCATGTCTCTGCCATACAGGACAGATGTGCTGAGTTGCCTGCCACCTTCCAGGCACACCATCTCCCTGACCCTGCTTAGGAGGCTCTGTCTGACACATGGTCCAACCTCACTCTGATACCCTCTTACCTCTATTCCTGACAGCTACACCCACTTGATCCCTTGCGTGAGCTGGGTTGCACTGCAGAATTTGGAGCAACCCTGACCTTAGATTGCACTGCTTGCGAAGGACGTGGCACCAAGCCAGCCTGGCTGTGGGTTCTGTTCCCATCCGGCACCTCTATTCTCATGACTGGGTTTCAGGCTTTAGCTGAGGTCCCTCATACCCCTGCTTGGCAACAAGTCCTCAAAGAGCTCTGCCTTGCTTTCATTGTCCTGAGCCTCCCAGACTGAAATTCACCTCCTAAATCTTTCCCCCATCTCTCTGTAGATCTGTTATCTATCTATCTATCTATCTATCTATCTATCTATCTATCTATCTATCTATCTATCATCTATCTCTCTCTATCTTAAAACAGCTTTGTGAAGATATTTGCATACCATTAAAATCCATCCATTTAAAGTGTACAACTCAGTGGGTTTTTTTTAGTATATTCAACAAGTTGTGCAAGATTCACCTTGATCAATATTAGAATGCTTTCATAACTCTAAAAAGAAATTTCATACCCATTACCAGTCATTTCAGCTTCTTCCAACTCCTCTAACCCTCCTCCCCTCCAAACCACCCCAAGCAGCCATCAATCTACTTCCAGTCTCTATAGATTTTCCTATTCTGGACATTTCATATAAGTGGAGTCGTACAATATGGTTTCTTTGTGACAAGCTTATTTTGTGGGCATATTTTCTAGGTTCATCCTTGTTGTCGTGTAGCTCAGTATTTTATTTTTTATTGCCAAGCAATATTCCATTGTATGGGCATAATTACATTTTGTTTATCCATTCATCGGTTGTTGGACATCTGCCTAATCCAGGTGTGAAATGAAATTTCACCCTTACATTTTCTTCTAAGAATTGCATAGTTTTAGCTCTTACATTTAGATCTTTGATCCATTTTGAGCTCATTTTTGTATTATGGTGTGATATGAGTCCAAATTCATTCCTCTGTATGTTGTTCTAGCACAGTTTGCTGAAAAGACTATTCTTTCTTCCACTGAATTTTTTGGACATCTTTGTTGAAAGTCAATTGATCATAAATGTGAGGGTTTATTTCCAGACCCTTAATTCTGTTCTGTTTATTTATGTCCATCCTTATGGCAGTATCACGCTGTCTTGATTATGGTAGCTTTATATTAAGTTTTGAAATTGAGAAGTGAAGTTCTTCAAGTTTGTTCTTTTTAGGATTGTTTTAGCTATTTTGGGCTCCTTGTATTTCTTTTTACATTTTAGGATCAGCTTGTTAATTTCTGCAAAGAAGCCAGCTGGGATTTTGATAGGGATTATGCTGAATCTTTAGATCAATGTGGGGAGTATTCTATCTTGAGATATTAATTCTTCCAATCCATGAACATGGGAACATGGGCCATCTTTCCATTCATATTCTGAATCTTGCAACATCCCTGTGAAGCCCTGTATCTTTTTATATTGCACATCCCTTGAAATTCAGCTACCTGGTTTTACCTTGTAAGACACAGGTTTCTTGTCCTTATTCCCAGACCTCTTGTCTTGCCACATTTTGCCTCCCTGATTTGACTTCTTCCACTGCCAGCAACTGGGTCTAACCTCACATGTTGGGGTACCCAGTTTGTCCCAGATCCAAAAAAATCTGGACCACCCACTGTCTACTAATCTCTTAGCTCACATTTTCTTCCTGGAAGAAGCAAGCAAAGAGATGATACCTGCTTATGGGAGAATTTTCCATCTGTATTATTTCCTTGTGGTGTAGCCAAAATTGAGAGCCAGAAACAGATCACACACAGACACAGCACATGAATTTTGCCACCAAATTAAATCAACAAAAGTCCAAGGGAGGTGTGCAGACACTCACGAGTGTCCCATCATCCTTGATGTGGAGGTTTCTAGGAGACTAAATGTAGAACAGTTTGAAGTGACCCATCTTGGGATGAGCGTACATTGTCTGTGCCCACCTGAGTCAGCTCACCTGCAAGGTGTCACTTATGTAGATCATATAGTACCCTCACAGCAGAACAGTGTCACACATCCCTGGAACTCTCCCGCCTTTTTCCTCTTTTCCTCACTGGTACCAAGAAGTTCATGTTCATTCATGAGTCCTTCTTCACAGCCAGAAGTGCTTTGTTTTCCCCACCTGGACCAAGACAAGTTGGATGGTCTAGCTTTCCTCCTGGAGCAAAGTCTTTTGAGCTTTGATGCCCCCCATGCCCATGCAGAGGATAAGTCTCATATCTCATGGACTTTTGCATCCCTTACAGGCAGCCCTCACTTCAAGTCTTTCATCTGAATATTTCAGCAACAGCAAATGATGCCTGCCTAGAATGACACTGGGGTGGATATTTCAAGAAGACATGGCATTTGTGCCCTTAGGACTCCAAAGTAAGGCATATTAACAATGCAGAACTAGACCATTGTACACACGCTGTACTGATATGATTAAAGATCTGTTTCTTCATATAAAATGTTCATTCTAGTTTGTCAGGGGTCAGCTTCAGCCAGGTGGGAAAGAAACCCTTCATGGCTGCCAATTGTACACGGCTGGGAACGTAAGAAAACTCATGTGTTACCATGGCACCTTGAGTTTAGCAGCCTCTCTTATCCAGAGCTGGATTTTATATCTGGACCCGATGTATCTGTAAGAATTCTCCCAAATTTTCTTTTCTTTATGTTTTAGTCAAGTTAGTTCAGGCTACACTGCAGTAATTAGCCAACCTTGAGATCTCATTGGCTTTATATATTAAAATGTGCTTCTCACTCATACTGAGTTGGCTGAACAATCACTTTGGGGCCTGGGGGAGGCAGAAGTGGCCTCTGGGAATTTCTCTGTCAGGCTGATGAAATCTTTGTACCTCTAGGTGTGGCTCTGCGGGGGCAGCATGGAGGTCCTTCCTTGCTCACGGGTGGCCCACATTGAGCGGAAGAAGAAGCCCTACAACAGCAACATCGGTTTCTACACCAAGAGGAATGCTCTCCGGGTTGCAGAGGTCTGGATGGACGATTACAAGTCTCACGTGTACATAGCGTGGAACCTGCCGCTGGAGGTAGGACCCAGCAGTTGTCCCCCACCCCTCGGAACAGTGACCTTTACTATTTGGCAGGTCACTATATTTTTAATAAGCCAATGGCTCCTCCCTAGAAAGATGCTCATCCTTAAAAAGTTGTGATTGCATTTTGAGGGGGTTTGCAGATGTCAAAATTTTAGAACTCCTGCTTACAGCAGGACTGGCATGACGGAAATCTCTAAATCCACTTACGGAGGTTTAGAAGCATTCTATTGTGTTAATCCCAGTCTTATTATGTTAATCTGGCTGCCCTGCTCTTGAGCACATGTTGTGTCCAGAAGGTTCCTGCCCAAAGATTTGGCACCAGACCCCTCATTCGTTGTCACTGTGTGCCCTCCCATGGAGCTCCAGCTGCCTGGTGACATATGCCCCTACTGGATGCCAAATCCCTTGACTCTTTAGCTCTCCTCCATGATCTGCTCAGAATGTGGCCAAGAAAAATTCCCATGTTACTACAGCCCTGCAAGAATGTCACACAGTGGTTGTGCGTGGCTTGTATTCCACCCAGCACTGTCACTTACCAGTTATGAGATCTTGACCAAATCCATTCATCTTCTCTCTATAGTTGTTGTTTGGTATCCTTGGGGGACTTATTCCAGGACCCCCATCAGATATCAAAATCTACATATGCTCAAGCCCCTTATATAAAATGGTGTAGTATTTGCATACAACCTATGCACATCTCCTGTATACTTTAAATTGTCTCCACGTTACTTATAATACTGAATACAAGATGAATGCTATGCAAATAGTTATTAGACTGTATTTTGCATTGGGATTATTTTTATTACTGTATTGTTTTTGTTGTTGTTGTTTTCTAAATATTTCCAATCCGCAATTAGTTGAATCCATGGATGTGGAACCCATGAATACAGAAGACTGGCTGTACCTTCTTTCTCTCACTAAAAAATGGGAATAAACCGGACTTGGTGGCTCAGCCTGTAATCCCAGCACTTTGGGAGGCCAAGGCGGGTGGGTTCAAGACCCACTTGGGCAACTTGGCAAGACCTCGTCTCTACAATAAATCAAAAATTAACCTGGTGTGGTAGCATGTGCCTGTAGTTCTGACTACTTGGAAGGCTGAGGCGGAAGAATCACCGGAGCCCAGCAGGTCGAGGCTGCGGTGGCCGGGAGCATGCCACTGCCCTCCAGTCTGGGCGACAGGGTGAGACTCCAACTCAAAAAAAAATGGGAATAATATCAAATCTTCCTTTCTGGGGTGATTGTGCAAATTAAATGAACTCATACATGTCACATGCTTAGAGCAGTGCCTGGTACAGGATACATTGTTCATCCTCCTTGGAACAGCAAGATAACCTGTACCTTCAACTACAACTTGGTTTATCTCCTCAGCCAGAGCACTCATAGATGTCTGAGCCATGCCTGAGTCTCCTGAAATTGTTTCCAATGAGAGATGGTGGCCTGTGTGTTTCAGGAGGCTAGAGTCTAGAACAACAGAAATACAGTTGAATGTGTGCAAGTTTTGTAGGTAAAGAGGATAAAAGTGAAGTGTGTATTCATTATTGTTATAAATTTTAGAAGACATTATAAGGAATTGAAAACTCCCTATGGCCACATAGTAATTTCTAGCTCTTAAACTATAAGTGTTTTATTCGTTGTTATTATATAAAGATAAGTAACATTTATTGAGCATGTACTATGCTCCAGGTACTTTGTAAGTTCCATATTTGCAATATCTCATCTAATTTGCTAACACCTCATGACATAATAACTGTCTGCCTCAGTTTTTTCATCCATACAACATGGATTGTTAATGTTTACCTCATATGGTTCCTATGAAGATGAAATAAGGCTTAAAACAGAACTTAGCAAATATTAAGTACTCAATAAATGCGAGTTTGGTACAGACTATTACAATGTTCATTTTACAGATGAGGAAACTGGAGCTCTGTGAGGTGCCTTATTTAAGGTCCTATACATTGCACAAGGGCAGGGATGTCCATTCAGTTCTTCATAAACGCTTCCCCAAGTCCTATGAAGTCAGTGGAATTGGTATTGCTATTATTAGTAGTAGTGGTAGTATTCCTGTTTTGCAGAGAAAGATTCATGACCTAGAATGGTGGTGTGACTTAGACACACAAGAACTCAAGTCTTTTAACTCTAGTCAAGTGCTTTCTCCATTATTGCAGACAACCTCTGGTAACCTACCATGCTTTTTAGAAGATGCCCATTTTCATGAATCATGCTACGTGTATTGAAGCAGTGTTAAATATTGCTTCTCAGGGTTGTCTTTGAAATCTAATAAGTTTGACATTTAAAGGGATTTCCCTTTAAAATCACTGTTTGACTGCTGAAGCAATCTTAATAACATAATTTGAAGTCTTCTCTGGGGCCCCAAAATGTATCCTGTCTCCACTAATTCATGGCCATCTTATGGCTGACTCTGTGGAATCATATTTCAGACACTTTATTTTCCCCTGTCAGCACACAGCAGCCATTACAGGTTCATTTCTGTAAAAGCAGAGTGAATTATTCATTAGAACATCATTACAAGCTTTGCAATGGAAAATTATTTTTACTTCTGCATATAATGAACTTCGCAAAGAGCCAACAAAGCGGGAAATCACGCAATGTATGGTAAAGATAGACTGGAGGTGGTTGTAGGTATTTATTTTCTCATTTTAATCAAACGATTCCTCTAATAATTGGCTCTGGTAGTTGCTGAGGAAATGTAGGAGGGAAGGAACTGAGAATTGGTCATCAACATCAGTGTGTCCCAGGAACCCACTCACACGATGATGGTAAAGAATGGCCTGCTCGTCTGGGAGCGTCTTTCCTGACTTTGTTCCTGAATTATTTTCTGACTTTGCTCAGGGAAAAGGATGCTCTGACCTGAGTCTAGATGACTCAAATGGATTTCCTCATCCAACCTTTTGCGTAAGCATCAAGCCTTGAGTTCTCTCTGAAGTTTCCCCTGAAAGTGACTCCACCCAGGCCTCTCCCTGGTCAGAGCTCCACAGTCACCAACACCCCTTTGCTTCTCTCTGCTTTCAGAATCCAGGAATTGACATAGGCGATGTCTCCGAAAGAAGAGCATTAAGAAAAAGTTTAAAATGTAAGAATTTCCAGTGGTACCTGGATCACGTTTATCCAGAAATGAGAAGATACAATAACACCATTGCATACGGGGAGGTAATTAAGACCCTGCATGCTTTTGCTTGGATTGCTGTTCAATATGCCGTGGATCATTTGCTCTGCTGGGAGAAAATGCAATCACTCATTCATTCAACGAGTGTTTCTGTAGAAGTGCAGGTCCTGACAGCAAGGCTCTTTCCAGCTGGCAATGGGGTGGGGAACATGAATGTAAAGCTGCGGCTGCCTTCTCTGCCAGAAGTATGTAGTAGATAATGGATTCTGTTTAGGACATTTTGACTTTGAGGTCCTCTGGGACCTGTAAGTGGAGACATAGAGCAGAAAATTGGGTGTAAAAGGAGGCAGGTACTAGAGCTTTCCGCTACCCAGGGCTGTGAGCTGGAGCCACTTGACAGCAAAGAAAGGAGAGAGATGGTCTTCTCAGAATTTCTATGGTGAGACAATATCACCTTTCTAAACATTACAACAAAGTGCTTTTTCTCTTATGACAAATACTACAAATAGAGTTTTAGGAAATTTTGAAAATAATAATAATAACAAGGAACATTTGTTCAGCGCTTTCAAAGCATCAGGCACTAGTCTAAGTGCTTTTCACATACAAATTCATTTTGCCCTCATCCTAGGAGATAGTAGCATTATTCCTATTTTATTGATAGCAACACTGAGACTTAGAGAAATTACATAACTTACATAAGATCGCAGAGCTTATACATCATGAAGCCAGGATTGGACATGGACATTCTAACACTAACCCTAACCCTAACCCTAACCCTAACCCTGTACATTTTGAAGTACTGTCCTCTCTGCTGTGTGTGTGTGTGTATGTGCACACGCACGCATGCATTTATAAATGAGTGTCCACACATACACACACACACACACACGTGTGTATATGTCTTTACTAAAACCATGCTGTCCACAATGCCTAATAATTTGAAATGTTACTCAATAATAGACAGATAATATTTTCCTGTGTCACTAAACATTTTTCTCCTGCCACATTATCAATGTCTATGTATGGTCCCACTTTTTGTATATGCTGTGCTTTGCTTGAGAACGAGGGTCTTTGTGTTGTTTCTAATTTTAAAATACCACAAGTACCATTGCTGAGAGCATCCTTATTACCTGAGCACCTACCATATTAGTTTCTTGTAGTGCCTCTTTGGAGATGGAATTGATGACACAAAGTCAGGCCTGGGAGCCAAATGCAAACCTGGTAGAGAGACTCCACTGGCTCTACAATTTGGTTTTCTCCCCAGGGCTTCCTAGGATGCCTGGTGACTACCAGGCTGATGTTAAGACTTCCTTTGACGTAGAATGTTTACATTTTTCTGTAATGGTGGGTTTTCCTGTTATGTGCCTGATGTCTTTTATAGAAAGCAAATCAACTGCGGGTTAAATAGCCAGGGTGTGGAGTAGTGACCCTCCTGCGCTGGACTTTGGTTGGGACGCTCACTTCTTGCAGAGGCATTGTCCATGGTGGTCAGGGATGCGTGAAAACCCAGGAGCCAGCCTGCTGGATTCCAATCCTAGTGGACTTTTGCCACCTGTGTGGCTCCTCTCGGCTTCTTCCCCCTCATCTATAAATAAAATAGGAATGGAAGTTTCTATGCTATAAGATCGTTAGGAGATATAATGATCTACGATGTGTAGAGTTCTTAGAACAGTACCTGGCATGTCACAGTAGATATTAATAGGTCCAACCTGTCTTGTCTTTTCTTCTTCAAAATAAAAGTGTGTTTTTTCTTATTATCAAAGTAAGATCAAGCACAAAAGAGGCACTGAAAAACGATGGGCAGTAAATGGATTATTCCTAAGACAATTGGGTAAATTGCCTAGCTCTTTGGAAAAACAAAAATCAATTTAGATTCTTACAGCTCGCCATATACCAAAGTATATTTCAGATGGATGTTAGCATTACATGAAAGAAAAGAAATCAGAAAAGAACATACAGAAATAGAGATGAATCTGGTCTCTGACTGGGGAAGGGCTTTCTAAGAATGAAAACTGTGGAAGGAAATGCAAAGGAAACACATAATGATCTGAGCTCATAAATATTAAAATAATCAATACATCAACTGGAAAGAGAAATAATATGCCAGACTGGAAATATATATACTACAAATACTAGATGAATGGATAATACCATTAATATATAATAAGTTCTGTAAATTGAATTAAATAACAAAATTTGATTTAAGTGACAAAATAAAACATCCCAAAAGAAAAATACACAAAACACAAGGAAAGTCAGCTACACAAGAGAAAATAAAAATGGTTGAAAAACACATGAAAATTTTTAATTTATTTCATAAGCAAAGAATTTTAAAACTAAATTTTAAATACATGAATGTAGCTTTTTTTTCTTCCTACCAAATGAACAACTCATTTTTGGAATATATGTTGATTCTTTGCCGGCAAGGTCTTGGTAATATGAGAGAGCATATATCTCTAGTGAGAGTGTAAATTGAAACACGCTTTTAAAAAAGCAATTTAAACAACCTGTATTAAAAAGCATAATGATAGTCATACTTTCTTCACCACTCTTATCTCAAGCAAATAATCTGAAATAAGGACAAAGATTTGGGAGTAAAATTGTTCTTCTCAGTGATCTTATTTTTAGGGGCAAATTTATTTGAATTTAACTTAAAGATAAGCTAAAGATAATACATGCATGGCTCAAAATATTTTGTAGGCATTACAAATGGTGTATAAAAAGTTTAATAACATTAGAAAAAGATTGACACCATAATGCTTAAGAAGAAGAAGTCAGAATGATAAGACTGGATTAGCCGCTATTTTAGATTAGAAGCAAGCAAAACATAATTACCTTGGGCAGTGGGACAGCAGACAGTTTTTGTGTGGGCACTTTGTCATGTTTTCCCCATTTGTGCTAATGTTATGTGATAATTTTAGAATTAGAAGAAAAACAGTTATTTAAAAAAGAATAAAAATGACAAAATGCTAAAAGATGGCCAGAGCTACTGTGCACAGCTCCACAGTCCATGCACCGTACAACCCCAGGTGCTATCATTTACACCAATCACAGTACAAGTGATATCCCAGGAGCTGTCCAGGGTGTTGGCCTTGGAGGTAACATAGAGATCGTAGTCTGATTTTTTAAAAGAGGGAAGCCTTTATTTTTGCAAACTTTCCTATCTTTTTAAAAAACATTAGATGCAATATATATGTTCTATAGAAATATAAAGATGGAACCAAAAATTACTCCAAATACCAATTCCTAAATATAATCAATGTTAATATTTTAGGGCATCTGCCTGCTGAGCTCCTTATATACTAAAATAGGTTTCAGATGGACTGTAGCATGAAATGAAAGAAATCAAATTAATTAAATTCAGTTTGGTAACAAAATTTACCATTATTTAGACAATTCTATTTTTAATGCTCACTCCTACCAGTATGTAATACAATAATTTTAACACACTTTCTCCTGCCTTCTTCATCAACTTTTCAGTCTTTGATAATATTATCTGTGATTTTAGATCCAAACATATTTAATACAGTCATACTTCGGTATTTGAAGGGGGCTGGTTCCATGATCCCCCATGAATACTAAAATCCAAGGATGCTCCAGTCCCTGATATAAAATGGCATAGTACTTGCATTTAAGCTACATGTCTATTTTCTATTTTTAAAAATATTTTAAATCCAGGATTGGCTGAATCCACTGATGTGAAACCCACAGGTACAGAGGGCTGACTGTACTTTATTTATATAACATTTTATATCTTCTTTATGAATAATTTTTTAATCAAACTCAGTTTGGTGGCAGAATTTACCATTTTTCAGACAACTGTGTTTTTTGTTTTTTGTTTTTACTTTTTATTATGGTATTGTGGGGTACAGTTAGGGGTTAGGCATACCAAAATGCTTCGTTCAGGTACCCTTGATGATAAGAGGTGTCTCCCCACCCCCAGACAGATATTTATCACCATTAATCCCATTGCCCTCGCCCTCCCCAGCCCCCCATAGTTTCCCACCACTGTCAGTCATTTTCTTGTGGTAATACGTTGGATGACAACTGTGTTTTTAATATTCACTCACTCCTACTTGTTCTTTTGGCCACAGCCAGATCCCAGAGCAGGGGAAAGGAAAGACAGAGACCTCCATGTAAACGTCAGCCTGGCCCCTCACCCTAGAGCAGTGGTGGTACCCAGGCCTGCTTAGAAAACAACTTGCTTTTCCTTGATTTTTACATTTTTATTCATCTCTATGAGCTGGCATGTTTTGAAGTAATTTTTTAAAAAGGAGACGCAGAGGCTTTACCTATTGGCTTTTATATGTGTGAAATGTTGCCTTTCCATCGGCAAAAGCACTTGATTTTATGCTTTGGCACAAAATTCTGTGGTCAGCTCATATTGCCTTTGTGGCTTGAATTGCTTCTGCCCTCTAGTTAACTTTTACTCTTCTTTTCCCCCCCTAACCTGCATTTAAGCGAAGTATAACACACATACAATGTGTATAAAGCATGCATGTACAGCCGAATAATAGAAACCAAAAATCCATGTTGTTGCTACCTGGCTAAAAAAAAAATCAGTCTTTGTCAGCATCGCGTCCACATATCCTTTTTAACACTTAGTGCAGGAGTCACCGCTGAGAAGTTGTCTCTGAACCCTCAGAAGGGGTAAAGTCCTCCTTGTTGGCCTTGGCATATTTCAGTCATTGCACTAGACTATGGACTACTTCAGGGCAGGGGCTATATCTTTGTATTCATTAAACTTAGCACAGTGCCAGGCACTTACCAGGCTCTCAATAAATATTTGTTAAACTACTGAATGATAGATCTGATTGCATAAACATTGGAGACGATTTAAAAGTCTAGCAGTCTGAAATCATGTGGAACAAATACACCATAAAAACATTATTATCCTTAGTATGTAAAGAGATCTTGGCCTGGCAAAGTGGCTGCCACCTGTAGTGCCAACAATTTAGGAGACCAAGGTGGGAGGATCGCTTGAGGCCAGAAGTTCGAGACCAACCTTGTCCACATAGGAAGACCCTGTCTCTACCAAAAAAAAAAAAAAAATAGCCTGGCTTGGTGGCTTGTGTCTATAATCCCACCTACTGAGGAGGCTAAGACTGAAGGATTGCTTGAGCCAAGGAATTTGAGGCTGCTACAAGCTATGATTATATCACTGCACTCCAGCCTGGGTGACAGTGAGAGAACTGTCTCCAAAAAAAAAAAAAGAACTCTTACAAATCTATAATAAAACCGCTCAGATTTCAGACAATAAACAGACAATTCTCAAAAAGGGAAATGATTATTAAATATAAAACATTCCTACTTACCATGAATAGTAAATTTATAAAAACAAGATATCTTTTTTTACCTCTCAAAACAATAGTATTTTTAAATAGTGAAACTCAGTTCTGATAAGTACCATGTGAGTGGAAGTAATGAATTAGTTCAGAGTTTCTAGGTGATAGTTGGCAGCATGTTTTAAGTACATGTTCAGACCCTTTGATACTGCAATCCCAGTTCTAGAATCCTGCTCTTAAGAACGTCTGAAATGTGGACAAAACTTTGGCATAGAATTGCTCATAACAGCCAAAACTGAGCAAAGCTAAAATCTAAAAATTGAGGGAAAACATTAACTGACTGCATGAAAATGTTGTGAACAATTGTTATTTTCCAAAATGTCTCATTGAGATAGCGTTATTTTTAAAATCTTAAAAAAGATTGAAAAATCATTAAAAACCTGCTCATTTGTCTTAGCCAGACACGATTTGGTTTCACAAATAACAGCAAGCCCCCTTGCCTGTCTCATTTATCCCTGATTAATTTGGTTTCTATGGAGAATATAGTCTGGAGGGGAAGGAATATATATATATATGAAGACCAATAACATTGCTCCCCCCCCCCCTCCCTGCCCCACTGAGCCCCTAGCGTGGTGGGAGGGATGGATACCAACATAGAATATAGAATTAGAGTGTGCCTGAAGAAACCAAATAAGATTGGTTCTTTCCCACTCCCAAAACACATGTGTCGATTCAGGGCTGTTGTCGTGTCCATTTCCTCCATGGGTACATTGTAAGCCCCCATGATGGTGCCTACCACAGCACAGGCATTCAGTAGATATGTTTGCACAGATAAATTAATGTTGCTAGGGCTTTTTATGGTGGCAAGGCTTTAGTTTGCTTTTCTGACTGCTGTTTTCATGCCTCTATGCAAATAGTGCGCTGAGAAGCTAACCTGTCATTCCCTGGGTTATTAAAACCCATGTTGGGGCCAAGGCCCACTTAGGCTTTGACGTGTCTCTCAGTCCCCTGTCTGACCCCTCTCTGAGGTGCCTGTAAACCTAAGATCTGACTCACCAATGTTTCTATGTCCAGAAGTTCTTCAAGATCCTCCTAGGATCTAGGATAAAGGCTCTCTGGCGCGGTGGGGGGGGAGGGGGGGGTTGCAGGCTGCCAGGACACAATCAGAGGGCTAGTGCCCTCACCACCCACCGGAGGACTTTGTCTTTCTTGCTGAGGTGATCATCTCACAGACTTGAGCCTTTGATCTTTATTTGGTCAATCACGTGACCTTCCCATCATGCAGTCAGAAGCAAGGCATGGGAGAATGGCGACTGAGAATCAGCATCTCCACTAGATGCGCTCTGATGGGTAATGCTTTGTCTATTTTTGCAGCTTCGCAACAACAAGGCAAAAGATGTCTGTTTGGACCAGGGGCCGCTGGAGAACCACACAGCAATACTGTACCCATGCCACGGCTGGGGACCGCAGGTAGGAGCTCATCTCCGACTGGGAAGGGAGTAAAATCACCGTCGCCAGACCACAGGGTCCCTGTGAGACTTCTAGATGTGTCTTTTGTCCTCTACTTGGTAGTTGTTATCTATTCTGGGACTTTAAGGAGAAGGTGGAAGCTTTCTGGTTGTTTCTCTGGAAGTGCTAGGGAAAAGATTCACAAGTGGTTGTTGCATCAGCACAGATGCTAAGAGGATCACCGTGCAGGTTTCATACTGACAGGAAAAGATGGATAAGTCACAGTCATTTGCTAATATGCAAATATATACCGTATGTGCATATGTTGTCATTATAACCAAATCCACCTGCTTATGACTTGGAAGAACTAGCAGATTTCCCTCATGAGAACCTGATTGACACATCCATCCTGAAGGAGCATCATTAGTTTGGTGGTAAGTATGACCCAGACCCCAAGTGCTGGTTTGAAAGCAAAGTGCCCCCAGGGAAGGGAGAGAGTGTTTGCAGGAGCATTTCAGAGAACACACCAGATAACTTGAAAAGGACAAAGCGATTAACCAACAAGTGAAAACAGAGCCCTGATAAGTGAATTTCCTTTGACGGCTTTGTGCTAGCCAGCAGAGTGTGAGTGTGTGTGTGTGTGTGTGTGTGTGTGTGTGTGTATACACAAAGAGTTTACCAGAAACCCTCTAAGATTGGGAGAAAATGCATCCAAAAATGTCACTAGACTTGACATTCATAAAAATGTAAAACATGCCGGGCTCGGTGGCTCAGCCTGTAATCCCACGCCTTTGGGAGGCTGAGGTGAGTGGATTGCCTGAGCCCGCGGGTTCGAGACCCGCCTGGGCAAGCAAGACCTCATCTCTACAATAAATCAAAAAATTAGCCGGGCGTG
>CAUYQG010122298.1:0-11204 GCA_963574415.1 Tarsius wallacei | reverse complement strand
CTCAGCCTGTAATCCTGCGCCTTGGGAGGCTGAGGTGAGTGGATTGCCTGAGCCCGCGGGTTCGAGACCCGCCTGGGCAACTTGGCGAGACCTCATCTCTACAATAAATCAAAAAATTAGCTGGGTGTGGTAGCGCACGCCTGTAGTTCCAGCTTCTTGGAAGGCTGAGGCAGAAGGATTGATGGAGCCCAGCAGATCGAGGCTGCGGTGGCCGGGAGCGGCCACTGCACTCCAGTCTGGGCCACGGAGTGAGACTCCAACTCAAAAAAAAAAAAAAAAGACAGATCAGATTTATCACTAAATTCTTAATAGTGTTTTTTTATAGGAAATAAATAACAATAATGTCTTCCTTTTATGATCACACAAAACAATGAAAACAGAAAATACATCACATATAAGCTAATGCGATACTTCTAAGAGTGAGATATAGCCTGTCCCAGTCTGACCTTCCACTGGCAGAGGCCAACCCCATCCTTTTATTACCAAACAGGATGCTAATATGGGAGACCAGGAATGCTCCCCCCGTTCCCCACCTCACCACTGATTTGGAGCTCAAGCCCGGCTGGGGATTGGACACCTGATATCAACCAAGTACTCACACTGGATTCTAAACTTGTTCTTATTTCTTCCCTGCTCTAGTTATTTTCCTTATCTAAGATAACCTGTAACAAAATTAATATAGCTATCGATAATAATACTTCTGTCAAAATAATAATGACATAATAATAATTATGTTATTAAAGTGACTATAATTAACAATTGTTTGCTGTGATTATCAATTTAATTTTAAAGTCTTATATTGTTTATAAAGCACTAGTAGGTGAACCATCTCATGCAGTTCCCATAGGAATTGTGAAAATAATGCTTATTAGGCCAATGAATTAGATCAACAAACCAAGAAGTGAGTAACTTGTCCAAAGGCATCTGCTATTAATTGACCCAGTATCTTCTGCCTCCAAAGTCTCTGTGATCTTGGATCATGTAGAACACGGATTCTGCAGCTACTCTTCTTATCAGCTGTATAATGCTGGAAAAGTTCCTTAACCTGCCTGCCTCAGTTTTCAATGTGTAAAATCAATGTAATAATACTTCCTGTTTTTAGGGTTGTGGTTAGGAAACAGAAATGGATAAACCTGCATCATAGGATAGACATGCACGTTTAGCAACCACGATTCACTTACTAGAATCCTCTGACGATTGAGACTAGAAAAGCAAATCTTCCTTCAAGATGTTCTTCTGAGACAAACCTCTGACATGGTTCAGTAAAACGAATGCTCCAACTCTAAGGAAGACTATCCTGGCACAGGGAGCACACGGACATCCTAGGCTTGTGTGGCTCTCGTCGTGGGCTCTAGTGCCCCCCTGTTACAGAACTCAGCACACTCCACACTCTGTGTCCTGGTCTGCTTGCTCTCCTTCCCCCGCCAGCAGGTAGTGTGCATATTAATGGCTGGGCCTGTGCTTTTTTTTCTGTTCCCGTTTGCTGAGAGGGATGCTGGCACATCACAGGCACCAGATGAGCAGGTTTTTTTGAAGAAGACGCAGTTCTATCAAGGCAGTTCTGGAGCGCATACAGGACAGTCACGTGGGAGGGAATCCAGCCAGGTTGAGCGTTTCTCCCCCAAAAAGCTGAAGAACTTAGATACAGATATAGATATGTAGATAATTAAATTTAGACAATGTATTTATGCATTTGGAAACTTGGTAAATAAAGAAAAGTAAAAAGAAATAAAACTGTTTTCCAGTCAACCAGATTTAGGTATTATTGTCGTCATCTTCTTCATGATTACAGCTAACATTTATTGAGTAATTGTATATACATATACATATGTATATACATATACATATGTATATACATATATCCATATCCATATATCCATAATGTTTCTACATACACAAAACTCCTGTACTAAATATTTTCTGCATATTAAATTATTTAATCATTAGTACTTCATGTTGTAGATTTTATCATTATTCTATAGAAAGAGAAACTGAAGCACGGAGAAGTTAAATTTAAGTTGCTCAAAGTCTCATAGCATTTTGTGGGTATGTGTGTATGTGTGAGTATATAACAAGCAATATCAACATGCATTTTCTTTAAAATATATTTATTATTTATTCAAAAATTATTTGGGGGGAAGTTACTATGTGCCAAACACTATTCTGAGTGGTGGGGGTAGAGGGGAAAAGATAAGAAAATAATGAAATTAGGGCATTTTAATCCACAGAGATGGCAGCAGAGTAAAAAAATGGATCATCTGGTTTCTGGAGCCACCTGTCCCAGTTCAAGTCTTGGCTGTGGTGCTTAGCTGTTACATAATCTCACTGTGCTTCAGTATTCTCATCTGTATGATGAAGATAATAGCATCACCTACTTTGAAGGATGGTGCTGAGTACTAAACAAGCAAAAGTGCAGGTCATATTCTGAAGAGATCCAGGCATAGAGTGAGCGTTATGGGTGTGATTTTACTCTCTAGAGAGAATGAGAATGCACAGTTAAATGAATAAACAATCACTCATAAGTGCTATGGAGAAAATTAAATTGATGCAATGTCACAGAGAATATTTAGTTGACTACTTTAGATGGGTGTTCAGGACAGAATTGTAGAGAGGGGACATTTATGCTCCAATATGAATGACAGCAAGGGACAATCATGAACCTCAGGTAGGAAGAAAATCTAGTACTGATATTTTAAGGAAGAAGTATGCTCCACTGCTTAAAGCAGGAAAAAGGCCAGTGCTGCTAGAATGAAGTAGGCGATAGAAGAGTGATATGAGAAGAAGCAGAAGAGATGGGCAGTAGCCAGATACAGAGCTTGGTAAACCAGAATTTGGGTATTATTCTAAGTGCAATGGAATTCCGTTGTGGGATTTTCATCAAGAAGTGACACGATACGACCTACCTTTAAAATAGTCCCTTAGATGGCCCGGCTCGGTGGCTCAGCCTGTAATCCCAGCACTTTGGGAGGCCGAGGTGAGTGGTTTGCCTGAGCCCGAGGGTTAGGGACCCGTCTGGGAAACTTGGCGAGACTTCATCTCTACAATAAATCAAAAATCAGCTGGGCGTGGTAGCGCGCACCAGCTATTTGGAACTGGAGTGGCTACTGCACTCCAGTCTGGGTGACAGAGTGAGACTCCAACTCAAAAATAAATAAAATAAATAAATTAAATAAAATAGTCCCTCAGAATACCTTTGGAAGAATGACCTATGGGAAGGCAATTTAAGAGGCAGAGAGAAGCAGTAGTTAAGCGATTATTGCATTGGACCAGGCAAGAAATAACGGTGACTTGGTTTGCAGTGATAAGAATGGAGATTAAGAGAAATGAATAGATTTGTGATGTTTTGGAGGTACAATTTGATAAAATTACTGAAGGAATGGGTGAGGTGAGAATACAAACAGGGAACTAAACTATAAAATGTATAACTCTTGGATACTGGCACAATTGACTAGACGGTGGTGTTCCTCATGAAATGGAGAGGACTGATTACCCTTTGGAGAAACGCATCGCCATGTGTTCTTCTCTAGGTATGCAAAAATTAAGACATCTGTTAGAAATCTAAGGGTTGGTAATAAATACACAGCTGGACACGTGTTTAAAAAGACAACAGATAGGACATATAAGTTTGAAATTTACTGTAATATAAATGGTAATTAAGGCACTGAAGAAGGTGAAGTCACCTGAGGTGGGTGTTTAGATGAGAAGAGACTGAGTTAAGGATTGAACTCTTGTATTTACATAATATAGAGGAACTTTTCTGGCTACCTACAAAGTCAGTTCCTTTCCCTTTCCCCAGAGGTAATAAATGACTGATATGATTTTGGTATAATTGCTGTGTGTCTTTTAAGTCTTTTCTTAAGGCAATTGAACATGAACTATTTCATAAGCAGGAAACAATTATTAAGGGCAATATCATAAACATACAAATGCCATTTAAGAAATAAAACATCACCAATACAGTTGGAGGTCTCATGTTTCATCCTCATCTCATGCCCATCCTTCCCACGAAGACATAAACCCCAAGTTTAATGTGAGCCCTCATACTCTAGCATGTTTTTTAGGTTTACATGGTCATGAACTTTTTAAAAATGTTATCCTAAATTTATTCTATAGTTTGCTTTTTCTTATTCAGCATTTTGATTAATTTACACTGATGCATGTATATCTAATTAATCACTTTACTACTATTTATATTCTTTGTATGCCTATTTTCAGATTTCTCTCCATTTTCATCATGAAGAATATTCAAGTTTACTATTCAAATAACACAAACAGGAGCATTCTTGTCCATATTTCTTCTGACATACCAAATAAAATTTATCTAGGAGCAAAATTGAAGAATCATCATATATTTGCTTCACAAATGTTTACAGATAATGTTAAATTTCTTTCCAAAATAATTGCACCAATTTATACCTGTACCATTGGTATTTGAGAGTTCACTTTTTTTTCACATTTCTACATGATAAAGTTAATTATCATCAGTTGGGAGGTATAAAATATTATCTCATTGTGATTTGTAGCTTGTTTTTCCCAGATTGTTAGTGAAATAGATCATCTTTACTTTTTATTATATTTGTTTATTTAATAGCTGGTGTGTTTTCTTTTTATTTTTTGGCCATTGTTGTATTAGATAATTTGTTTTGCTTTTATTGTTGATTCCAGGAATTCTTTATAAAGATTAGATGTGTAGCAAATAATTACTCTGAGCTTTTTTCTTTTGCTACTCTTTTTGCTAATAGTTTATTTTGAAAAAATAAGGTAAATTTTAATATTTTATGTAACTGAATTTATCAGTCTTTTTCATACTGTTTTATGCTTGTTACTACTAGTTTATAAAGTCTTATTGGCATAATATTATATTTTTTTTCCAAAAGTTTGAATTTCATGAAGACTAGGAAAAAATATTTTGCTTTATCTTCCACTCAGTCTCAAAGGCAAGTCATACTGATATCAAGATTCGGTTTTTGATTGTTGCTGTTGTTGTCTGTATGTTCACAGGGAATGTAGCCCCATAACGTCCTGGGCTTGTGCAGGCTTTCTGTGCCTAGGGTTCCCCTTTAATAGGCCCGGTGTTTCACCTATGTCCATTGTGTGTGTTCCATCAAAAGAAAGACTCAAATTTAGCAAGGAGTGCATGATGCATTTGGCGTGACAGTTGGCTTCATTGCCAATTCATTACTCAGGATCGAAGATCCTACTTCATTTTGAGCCCAGAGGATTTTTAGCACTTTCTTAACATCTTGGTTATTCATTTAAACATGTTTAGCATGTTTTCCCCATAATTTGCACATTTTATAGCAAGAAGCTATTTGCTTTTTCTTCCTTTAAAAAATGTAAGGATAAAATTGTTGCTTCCCAATTCCCAATCTCCTACTCCATGATAGTCCTTTAATCTATCATCCCAGAATAATCAAATATGCAGCATGTGTCCAATCATGATGTTTAACTCAAACAGCTCATGCAAGTGTGTTCTGGGTGTAAGAGTAGAATTTTTACCTCAAAAAGCCTGATTACAATCACTAAAACTAAAATAACTATCATTTTATTAAGCATTCACAGAATGTCAGATGATGCAATAATATAATATAATATAAATATAAAATAATATAATCTGAAAGGTAATACAAAAGATTTTATAGTCTATAGATGAAGAAACTGAAGTCCCATGAGGTCAGAGAAGCTGTCCATACTAAGAAGCAGAGTGTGTGTGTAAGGAGCACATTCTGCTTTCTCTTCCCTTCTCTTCTCTTCTCTTCTCTCTCTCAACAAGTCATGAGATATTGCCCACCACAAAGAACATGCTTCCTGGACCCAGCTGCTGCCCAGTATCCTAGTCAAATATGACACTTTCTCAATCATTCTGCTTGAAATTTCCCTGCAATTTTCTTTAAAGTATTTGCTACTTTCACTAGAGTGCCTGGCACCTGGCGAGGCTGTCAGCTGGGATGCCTTGTTTTGTTTTGTTTTGTTTTTTGCGGTGTGGATTCCCTTCTTCAGCAGGCTGGCTTGGGATCTGTCATGTGACAATATCAGGAATCCAAGAAAATCAAGAGAACAGTCCCAGTGTACAAGTGTTCTCTAAGCTTCTGTTCGAGGTCTTTTGCTAATGCTCCATTGACCAATGCAAGTCATATGACCAATGAAATTCCATAGGACAGAGAAAAGAGAAAATATCCCATCCTTTGATGGGGATGATTTTCTCTGTTACATAGCACAGAGGAGTATGCTTTAGATATGGGAAGATTTTTGTGACCAATTTTGCAAACCCTTACATTTATGATTTTCTATTTTTGTTTTAATTGCTATTTCACACATTCTGGAAATAACGAAGGTGTGGCACTCCTTCTATGTGAACATGTCTTCTGCAAAAAATTCTAGGATGGCTTTCTTGGAAATGTCTTCTGTGGGAGTGTTACAGATGTCTCTGGCTTTGGTTAGAAAAAGATGACTTTCAGGGCTTAACACCAATGGAAATTCTCTCTCTCATTACCCATAAGCCACTTGTGTTCTGAATAATGTCAAAAGTTCTCATTCATCCAACCCATTCCCCTGCTGGTTATCAAAACTAGGATCAAGATCGATTTGCTGACTGTCTTGCCGTGATTCCGTAGTTTCGCTGACTTATACTTACTTAAGTGGGCATTGCTTTAGAGTTGGGGTTAATACCTTCTCTAATTCTCTGGTAATAAAGTCAAAAGTCATAAACTCTAAACAATGTTTATATTTTTATTAACGATACTTAGTTGATTATTCTGAAATTATAGTATGTAACTTCATATTATCCAAAACCTTGTATTGCATTGCTACCAGAAAAAAGAAAAGATAATACCATCCGCTAAGTATCTTCCAAATGCCAGAAAATTTATACATAACACATTTCATTCTTATTATACCCCCTTACTCATGAGAAAATAGCATCCAAGAAATTATATTGATTTTAAATCAAAGATATAGCCTCAAATTCAACTCTACCACTTAGTGGCTAAGCAAATCTGTCAGAGTCTCACATATTTAATCTATGAAATAATGCTATTAAGTTAATATGCACCTCAAAATGTTACTGTAAAAATGAAATTGGATAATGTATGTGAAGTAGCATTTTAAAGTGATGCATAAGAACACCTATAATCCTAAGAGTCACTGTGGTTCAGTCAGAATCTATGGAAACCCAGGTTTATAATTAGCTCAGCCACTTTCAAGTTGGAATGAAATTGAGAGAGAGAACATGAAGACAGACTTAGGCAATACCACTAGGTTGACTCCAAGTTCAACCGGACAAACTGCTTGAGCATACGCAGCCTGACAGACGCTGGTCACCAGAAATGTACAAACTGTGAAGGATGACTCTGGGGTTAATGGGACTTTTACCAAATATTAAGAAACAAAAACAGAGTTTTAAAAGTAAAGTTAAGCATCTACATTTAAGTCCTTGGACAAGAATGCTTTTCTAGAAATATCCTCATAGTAAATTCCTAACATCGCTTTCCTTTAAAGCAAAATTTCTAATCCTGAAATTTGATGAAGGGTCAAAGATTGAGTAGGAAATATGAAAGTGCCCATTGTTAATCACATGTCTTCTTTCTCACCACACATGAATGGGAGACGATTAACCCACATGTGGCTACACCACTTTCTGTACACTGATCTCTAATTAATCATTGGATTCAAACCCGCGAGTGAATAAACAATCCTTTCCATTTCATTTCTCAGATTTACCTTGCACAAATATTTTATTTCTCATTAGCCACTCATAAGTGTTTCTCCAAAGGCCCATTGAATTATTCACACACAGATAGATAGTCAGGAATTATGTAACTGAATGTTCAGCACGATCTGAGAGTGAAATATACTCTGGCAGTTCAAGAATTAAAGTCAAAAAATATTTCCTACCTTAAGAAATGATTTGCATGAGAAGAAAAAGTTTAGTTTTCTAGTAAACAATGTCAGAGTGAGGCTGATGTCTTCGCCTCAGTGGGAGGGTTTTCAAAGTTTCTTGTCCCATCATAACTATTGTATATATATGCATACATGCACGTATACATACAAACATATAGTCTGTATATAGTTTCAGAAATTTTATAGTCGTTTAATAACATTGGCCACTTCATATCCTCTGTGAACCTTTCACTGAAATCAACAAACAAGACAAAAACATCTACCCCTGTTTTCAAAGTGGCATCTCTATACTCCTTTATGAGGAGTCTGAAAGCAAAAATGGTTTAACTAATAACTTAAAAAGAGACAGGGGAAAAAAAAACCTGCTTATATACACTGCTCAAAAATTACTGCTCAATTTTTTTTTTTTTTTTTTGCCAAAAGCAGAAATTTAATAACTTCAATTAAACTTTCAATGAACTTCAATTGAGAGCCTTCCTGAAGGCCTTTTCTCTAAGGAAACCATGCGTGGTATCATAAAACAGCTTTTCTTTCTTTTTTTTCTTTTCATTTTATTTTTATTTTTCATCTTCTTCTTTTTCTTTTTTTGTTCTCTTTCCAGAGAAAATCCAGTGATTGACACTCAATGAAAGAGGAGCCACCGTATATGCAATGAGCAACTTCATCTTGCAATGCAATTATTTTTGTAATTACTCTCTTTTAAGGGGAAACCTATATTCTCAGTAACAACAACTGCATTAGAAAACTAATTATAGATTTTCATTCTTTCAATATAATTTAGGCTGAGAGTTGTATTCATAAAATTATTTTCTGCAAGAAAAAAAGTGCTTCTAGAAGCATACTTCATTTTCAGAGCAATCAATATAGAAAGATTGACTTCTCATCTCTTTCTCCGGAATGCAATGAATGTAGATGCTCTCAGGAGTGGCACTGGATACATTCTTATTGAAATTAACAAGCATAATGAGGAATTTCACCTGCTGCTTTGTGTTGACACAAGACTCAAAAGAAGCATCCAGGGGAAAATGAGTGTTGTTGATGCCTTCCTTTGAGGAATGTGACACAATGAGCTTGACCCAGTCTGCAGAGAGAGGAGATACATCTTCCCAGAACTAAGGTGTCCTCAAGGGACATCTTGTACTTTTCAAGGATACCCATTGATTTCACTTGTAAATTGCAGGTTTATTTCCTTTGGAACTTTCTTTTTACAATATCTCTGAACAACAGACAAACTCAGGTCTCTCTCCCCTTCCATGACTAAAATGTACTTTGTCAAAATATTCAATTTTTTAAATGAAACATATTTCCCTGAACTGGGTTTAATCCTGTCTATAATCATAAGCACTATGGAAGGGAGCAGAGCATTTCATCTGACATGGTTAACTATATGCATTAATAAATTCTGAGCAAAACAATGACTGCTTTCACATTTCAGTTTTTTAAAAATATCTACAGAGGATATTCCGTATATAAGCCAAACACCTGAATCTTTTAATAAGTTCATTAAAGACATATTTTATTCAATTTCACTAGAATGGGTAGTGTGTAATGATAAAGAGACTGCTATTTATTGTCTACATTTTCCCAAGAATTTGATGTAGAGTATCCAATTTTAATTCCTCTAATAGTTGTGTCACTTACTACGATTCGATAGCCTGGAAAATTCTGGTGCAGAAAGGTTAAGAAATATCTTCTGGTTGCTCAGAGCCAGAATTAACCTCCTTTGCTGAGAGCATTTGTCATTATGGCCTCCTCCATAAGGTTGACTGGAATTCAGAGATTGTGGTAAAGTTGCTGTCTTTTTACTCTCCAGATACTAAGTCTATACCTTAAACCCCAATCCTAGCAGAAGGCTTTTGTTATTAATGGACAGATTCTCAGACCCAATTCCAACCTGCAATTACACGTATTTGTCCAGGTTAAGATGGCAGCTGATTGACCGTGACTGATAGGACCCCTCCTACCCTTCAGTAAATATTCTTGTGACTCAATAGAATGACTGTTGAAAGTGTATGACAATGGATAATAGAATTCATAGGCCAAACTCTAGGAGGTGGTAGATTTTGATATTGCATCATAGGTAAAGATAGGTTGATAAAACATTCTTGGATTCTGCCAAATGTGCCCAACTTTGAACCAAGTGGTGCATGGGACATGTCGGTGAGTCCAGCCTCTCCATGGTCATTATCCACTGAGTGTTCCCATGATAGATCCATTCTGTCAGTGCTGTCTGACTTAGGAACACAGCTGGGAGACTCCCAGGTAAAAATTAATCTTTGACTCTAAAAATTCCCAAACTTAGCACTGTTTCAAACATTTTTTTAGATTTTACTTCCTTTGCCATAAAAGAGGTATGCTTTAATGTCAAATATTTGGTACTCATAGGAAAAAGAATGAAAAAATGAAAGCACAAGACAGAATGAGAAGTTCACCTATAGACAGGGGTACCAGTAAATGTAAAGATCTTTTACAACCTTTGAAATTATTATCCTGTATTCATCATTTCTAAGGTAAAAAGTATGTTTAAAGTTGGGTTCCCACAGAAGTGGCATCTGAGACTAAGATTTGCATGAAAGGTTGTCTGAAAAACGGGAATGTGATCCCAGGAAGCACTAGTAGGGGAATAGGGAAGTTAGACAAGTCAGGGAAGGAAGCAAATAAAAGGTGTGTTTTCGATTAGATTAGCACTTGTGTTAATCAGTGGACAACTTGAGTTAAACAGGGCTAGGGAACTCAGTAGAACGTAAAACAGTTATCCCACCTGGGGATTGAGGAAGCTGGGCTTGTCCTTGCATGCTCATCTTTCAATGGTGTCAGGGCACTTTCAGAGCTGTGGCTTTCAGCACTTCTAGCCTACAGTTCACTAAGAAAAAACCCTCTGGCAGAGAGCACTAGGCGGCTGCAGTGAGAGATGGTTGGCAGGTACTAGAATGACAAGTAACGAGTGAGGTGGACAGAGCAGAATCATTGTCACAGAACCTGTTATAATGTGTCATTTTACAAACTCAACAAAATGCTGTGTTCTGGATGTCCTACCACCTTTGAGTGTCAGTATGCAGCAACAGAGAGACCAAAATCTTATAAGAAATGAAGGCAGACCTGAGGCTGAACTGTGACTGTGTCAATAAAGAAGCACATAATCCTGGGGAAACTACTTAATGTTCTTGAGCCTCAGTGAAGGACAGTGACAGTATATCTTATACTGTCTAAGATAAGATGCCAGGCTTACCATAGGCTCTTGCCTTGACTATGTTACTAGCCTTCTTTCTTTGTATGACACACACACATACACATTCACACACACA
>CAUYQG010122294.1:0-40551 GCA_963574415.1 Tarsius wallacei | reverse complement strand
TCTTTCTTCTGCTTGGCTAATTCTGCTTTCCATGCTTATTAGTTTGTTATTTATTTCCATCACAGTATTCTTTACTGCTGTTATTTCTGTCATCAGCTCCTTCCTATTTTCCTCTTGTCTCTCCTCAATTTTTAAAATTCTATCTATTAATGTCTTGATGTCTGTGTTTGTTGCATGTGACCAGTCATTCTGGGGACTCTTCATTGTTTGTGTTCCGAAGTCTGTTTTCTCAGTGTCTGACCTCCCAGCGGTCTGTGTGAGCCCTATATTCTTCTTTTGGTTTTTCTTCATTTGTGCAGATTTTTTCCTCTTTACTTTTCCCTTCCCTTCACCTCTCCATCTTCTTTAATTCTGTTTTTCAGGGAAGGTGGGGTTGATTTTGCTTCGCTTGTGCAATCTCCTGTTCTTCCTTATGAGGGTCCTCTGGCTTTGTTCACTTTTGAGTTTGGAGTGTGGGCTGCAGGCTGTACTTTTTGCAGTTTTGAGGTTTAATTGAGGGGGAAGCTATGATTCAGAATCTATATGCTGATTCCAGCATCCACCTACCGGTGTATGAGCCCACTGGAACCTACTTCCCACCATCTTACAATCTTTCTGTGCAGCAGAATGTAGGTTTGGTCCCTTATAAATAGTGGCTCATATTCCTAAGTTGAGTTTCACATTTCCAACAATGTTTGGAGTTTCTTGAAGACAGTCTAAAGAGTGAAGCTGTCTTCCTTTCACCTTCACCATTCCGTGTCTATGACCTTGATCTCATTTTCTAGGAACTGCAAACATAGAAGAGGACCATCCAAGACCCGGGTGCTCTTGGTATTTTGATGGACATGTCTTACAGGGTACCAGGCTCCAGCCAGTTCTCCTTCCTGGATGTCTCCCAACCAAGCACAGGGCTCGGTGGACTACAACTCCGATTATTTCTTTTGCTGTGCAGAAGTTTTTAGTTTAAAGTCCCACTATTTTGTTTTTGTTTTGTTGCTTCTGAGGTTTTAGTCATAAATTCTTTGCCTAGGCCAATGTCCAGAAGAGTTTTTCCTAGGTGTTCTTCTAGGGTTTTTATGGTTTCAGGTCTGACATTTAAGTGTTTAATCCATCTTCAGTTAATTTTTGGATATGTGGAGAGATAGGGATCAAATTTCATTTTTCTGCATTCAGTTATTCGATTTTGCCAGCACCATTTGCTGAATAGGGTGTCCTTTCCCCAGTGTATGTTTTCATCTGTTTTGTCAAAGATCACCTTGGTTGTAGGTGTTTGGATTTATTTCTGGATTTTCTATTCTGTTCCATTGGTTCATGTGTCTGCTCTTGTACCAGTACTGTGTTGCTTTGGTTACTTCAACCTTGTAGTATAATTTGAATTCAGGTAAAGTGATGCCTCTAGCTTTGTTCTTTTTGTTTAGGTTTGCTTTGACTATTCTGGCTCTTCTTTGGATCTACATGAACTTTAGGATTTTTTCTAATTCTGTGAAAAATGACATTGGTAGTTTGATAGGGATTTCATTGACTATGTAGAGTAATTTGGTCATTTTAACAATGGTGATGCTTTCAATCCGTGAGCATAGGGTATTTCTCCACTTGTTTGTGTCCTCTACAGTTTCTTTCATAAGGGTTTTGTATTTCTCCCTGTAGAGATCTTTCACCTCCTTGGTTAAATATATTCCTAGGTATTTTAGCCTCTTGACTGTTATTGTAAATGGAATTGAGTTCTTGATTTGACTCTCAACTTGGTCACTTTTGGTATATAGCAGTGCCACTGATTTGTGTGTGTTGATTTTGTATCCTGAAACTTTACCAAATTCATTTATCAAGTCCAAGAGTCTTTTGGAGAAGTCTTTAGGATTCTCTAAGTATAAGATCATGTTGGCACACAGAGATAATTTGATTTCTTCTTTTCTAATTTGGGTGCCTTTTATTTCTTTCTTTTGCCTGATTGCTCTGGCTAGGACTTTCAGTACTATGTTGAATAGGAGTGATGAAAGTAGGCATACTTGCCTTGTTCCAGTTCTGAGGGGAAATGCATTAAACTTTTCTCCATTCAGGATGACATTGGCTGTGGGTTTGTCATACATGGCTTTTAAAAATTTATTTTGAGGAATGTTCCCTCTATGCCTATTTTACTGAGTTTTTTTTAAATCATTAAGGGATATAGAATTTTATCAAATGCTTTTTCTTATTGAAATGATCATATGATTTTTGTTTTTAATTCTGTTTATGTAGTGGATCACATTTGTTGACTTGTGTATATTGAACCATTCTTGCATCCCTGGTATGAAATCCACTTAATCATGGTAGATTTTTTAAAGATGTGCTGTTGAATTCAGTCAACTAATATTTTGTTGAGGATATTTCACATCTGTGTTCATCAGAGATTTTGGTCTGCTGTTTTCTTTTTTTGTTGTGTCTTTTCCTGGCTTAGAATGAGTTAGGGAGAATTCTCTCCTCTTCATTATTATGAAATAGTTTCAGTAAATGTGGCACCAGTTCTTCTTTGAAAGTATGGTAGAATTTGGCTGTGAGTCTATCAGGTCCTGGATTTTTGTTGTTGGGAGACTTTTAACTCCTATTTTATTCTCACTACTTGCTATTAGTCTGTTTAGGGTTTCCATTTCTTCCTGATTCAAGCTTAGGGAGGGTAGTATGTGCCCAAGAATTTATTCATTTCCTCTGGCAACTAGTTTTTTTTTTTTTTTTAAAGCATGAAAGTTCACAGTTCCATTTCAAAGGTCACCAAGACATTGAATCCACATCAGTTGTTGGGAAGTGAGTCTGTACTAGAACAATCTGAGGTGGCAAGGGTGCAGACTCTCAGGTTGAGGGACAGCAACACTTCTTAGAAGCAAACGACAAGAGGCTGAAGTGTGGCTTCTTGCTATTTTGTGAGAATAATAACAGGGCTAAATTATGTTAGGGCTAATGACAAGAAAGTATTGATCATCTGAATTTTGAGTTGTTCAAAGTCAGTGATTTATCTCAAATCTTGAAAAATCTACCTATTTCTTAGTTGTATGACAAGTTTTAAAAAACTCCCTTAAACATAGAGTTCTTGGATTTGAAACTGGTACAGTGACTAAAATAAAATATGGCATGAATTCTGTTTCACTTCCAATTGGTCTGATACCACCTACTGTATCAATTCTGGTTGTAACCACCAGGAGTTAGTGCAGACCCTGGAATTTAAGGACTCAGTCCTTCACGAGACTTTCTTCACTTTAAATGCCAGCTGCAATTCAGAGGTTCTCAGGCCACCTGGACCGTTGAGCAATTGGCTACACATTTGGGCTCATGTGAGGGTTCATAGTTGGTGAACCCTCGGGTTCAGTAGTTCACTAGAATGATTCACAGAGCTCAGGAAGGAACTTTAAAAATCATCACAATTTTATTATAATGGATAGAGATCAGGAGCAGCCAAAGGAAAAGACACATAAGGTGACATTTGAGAGTCCAGAATATGGAGCTTCTGTGCTCTCTCCCATGGAATCACGATACCATCACTCTCCTGGCACATCAATGTGTTCACCAACCAGGAAGCTCCATTGATCTTTGAGTCCAGAGTTCTTATTGAGGTTTCATTATGTAGGCATAGTTGATTAAATCATTGGCCAAATGATTGAACTCAATCTCTAGCCCTCCTACCTTCTCTGAGGTCAGGCAGGGCTGATATCACATTGCTCAAAGTCCCAACCCTGTAATTATGGGTTGGTCTTTCTGGTGAACACTCCTTATCCTGAAGCTATTGAGGCGCCCACTATAAGTCTTCTCATTAGCATGAATTCAGGTATGATCCATGGAGCTCATGAATAATGAAGATACTTCTTTGTATTTTATTTATTTTAATTTTTAGAGTCAGGGTCGCACTTTGTTGCCCAGGCTGGAGTGCAGTGGCATGATCATGGCTCACTGCAGCCTCAACCTTCAGGACTCAGGCTACCAAGTGTTCTGCCTCAGCCTACCAAGTAGCTGGGACTACAGGCACATGCCACCACACCCAGCATCTTTTCTTATTTTTGTAGAGATGAAGTCTTGCTATGCTGCCAAAGCTGATCTTAAACTCCTGGTGTCAAGCAGTCATCTTGCCTTGGCCTTCCAAAGCATTGGGATTGCAGGCATGAGCCACCATACCCAGCTGACATTTCTTTTTATTTTAAATGAAACTCACAATTAAAAAAAGTTTTAGATTTAGGGGTACACGTGCAAGTTTGTTACATGGGTATGTTGTGTAATGCTGGGGTTTGGGCTTCTAGTGAACTTGTCACCCAAATAGTGAACATAGTACCTAATAGGTAGTCTTTTCACCTTCTCCTCTATCCCTATTTGGGATCCCCAATGCCTACTATTTCCTCCTTTATGTTCATGTGTAACCAGTGTTTGACTCCCACTTATAAGTGAGAACATGTGGTAATAATGAAGATGCTTCTATTGTTTCAAAATTTCAAGGGTTTTAGAAGCGTCATGCAAGGAGCCCAGGGCAAAGAGCAGACAAAATTTTTATTATACAACAGCGCTGTAATATCGGTAATGTGAGCATGCTTTTTGTTTATAGAAAATGAACTTTAAATGAGGTATAGGGGGTTCTGATTTATTTTACAGACTGGAGCCAGAGTAAGACACTTGTCTAGGCATGTCAGCCCCTGCTTGAGACCCTTTGGTGGCCTCCCACTAACCTTACGATGAAAACTAAAATCCCTCACCAGGTCTCTCAGGTCCTATGTGGCCTGGCTTCTGTCCTCATGTCTAGCCTCATCTGATACAGCTCTCTCCCCTTGCTCTCAGGGCCTTTAATTTCTTGACCACGCTTGCTGTTTTGGCCTCTGCCCTTGCTGTTCTGTGCTTGGATCTGTCGCTTCCCCACCTCTCAGTCTGTGCGTTTCTGTAGCACTTTGGCTCCTTTCCCGGATCTTTCTTTCCTACCAGCTATAGGCTCCAAGGTGAGATGCTTGTGCTCATGGTTATATTCCTGCCCCCAACCTAAGTCTCTGGCACACAGAGGATGCTCAACAAACCTTTGTTGAATTAATTAATAAATTGGTTTCTAATTCACTGCCAGGAAATTGTCATAAATCTTTATTCAGGTATGGCTGAGAGAATAGTGTTTGCTTTGCCTGAATTTCTCTTGTTCTTGCGTTTCCCGTGTTCTGCTTATTCTGGTTCTTGGTATCGTTACTTTTGCCCCATGTCAAGCTGTACAGGGCTCTGCCTGATGTCAGGGCCTTTGTGTATACACTTGTTCAGAGTTTGATTTTCCAGAGTTTTTATCAGTCGTATTCCTAAGGAGACTCCAGTGTGTTCTACAAAATGCCTACTGCTAATGTGTTAATATGGAGAAGGCTCCTATTGAAATGAATAAAATGGAAGTAATTAACCCCAAAATAGGCAGGTGAGCTGATGAAGAAGAAGAATAACTACCCACAAAGAGGACCAGTCATGCTAATACTTGTGTGTCTCCCCTAAGGTTTAGAGACATTTTTTGACTTCCTCATCTGTGGTGTGGGGAATCTGCCTGTGCCACTACTCTGCTTTGAGCCTTCTTAAAAAACCTGCTTCTTTGTGTCATATCCTGGCCTTGTCTGTTAACTGCTGTGCCTTTATAGGCTCTTTCTTACCTTCGTTTTGTGATATCTCCTGTATAACACCATTAAGCCTCTCCTGCGCTGTAGCTACCCATTGGTCAGGTGAATTGGTCTTGGTAAATATAATAATTCTGTTGGAAGGATATAAGAGGAGGAAAGAGACACAGAGAAATGAAGTGAATGCTACTCAAGAACACACAGCTAGTTAGCAGAGTAACTGGAATTAGAATGCCAAACTCCTGACCTCATATCAGTTGTTCTTTTCATTCTACCCCTGAATTGGTTCACATTTGTGAGCAAATTAACAGAAAACCTTGTTGACTATCTTTCCATTTATCAAAATGTTTGGAAGGATAGCAAACTACTTGTCCTAATAGTATCACTTCACTTGATTCTTGGATTGCAGAAACTGGAAGAAGCTATTAATAGCAATAAGTTTGCCTTTTTTTTTTTCCTTCAAACTTTCCCCTTCAAAGATTCTGAACAAAGAGAACCCAGATCACCCCAAAGCTCCAATTAAAGGGAACTTGAGTGCATATCCAGATGTTAAGATGCCTAATGACCCCCCAAAGATTTCCCTTTAGTGTTCATATTGTTAAAAAGTGGCTAGTAAATTCATCCATATTAGGCGCTGATATGTTCATACTTAGGTTTTTAATTAAAATAGATGAGAGAAAAAGACCTCAGTATCCCCACCTGAGATAAGAAGTTGTTCCAAAAATATGTTAATATGAATGGCTTGTTTATGGACACCACAAAGATTCCATAAAAGATGAAATGTAGATATAATTTAAGGGAGATACATTTTAGGGTTTTGTGAGATTAAAAAATGAAAAAGGATGCAGAGAAAGTTTTCAGGTTTTCTAGGGGATCTGATGGATGCTTGAGTTCCCCCTTGATGATGTTTTTTCCCCCTGTAGTCCTCCTGTTGAAATGAATAAAATGGAAATAATTAACCCCAAAATAGGCAGGTGAGCTGATGAAGAGGAAGAACAACTACCCACAAAGAGGACTAGTCCTGCTAATACTTGTGTGTCTCCTCTAAGGTTTAGAGATATTTTTTGTCTTCCTCATCAAGTGTCTTCAGTGTTGTGAAGTCTCAGCCCTTCCTGCCATAGACCCTGCTCCCATAGTCCGTACTTCACACAAAGCCACGACACTGTGTTTCATGATTTAGAAGAATTTCTCTCTTTTTAATGAGGACACAATCAGGCTTTTTGTCTTTAAATCCCAAGCTAATAACCCCTTCAAAACATCTCAAAACTGAGTGGACTACACTAACAACCGTGGTCAGAATTCAGGTGCACAGAGTAGGCAGTCCTGGGCATCACAAGACACTGCCTTCCTGACGTGTGTTTCTAAATCATTATATGTTGCTTTCTGAAAATTTTCATGTCATCAAAGGAGGCAAATGGTAAAGCAGTAGCTTTTGGTCCCCTTCCTCTATTGGCTCCTGTACTGGGTGTCTTCTCTTTGCCCTTCCAGACCCACTTTCTACCCATCCATGCCATCCCAGGGAGGCTGGTTAGAATGTATGTCATCAACAGACTCTAATGCTTCCTGGTGTCTGGTTGGGTTTGGCTAAAGGAAGTCATCAGCAGGAGATGGGGGTGGGCGCAGAATGAAATGGAGACATTTATGGCTGTAGTTTGCTCTGCTCCAGTTCAAGAGGAATGGTTCATCCCACTTCTAATGGGTGGTCCTTTCTTTGTAGGTATTTTCTGTAGGTGTCTAGAATCTCCCTTCCCTGACACTGTGCAGGCCGAGAGGTGGTAACCAAGAGACTGCACTATCCATTATTGGTTTAATAGGTTCTTCCTACACCTTTGTAAATAGTCCCTATTAAAATCTCCTTAACTAGCCTAGTTTTCATGAGCCATCAATTTCTTATTGGAACACTGATTGATACTTTCTTGTGTTTCTCCCTCACCTGATCTCCATCTTTTTTGTTCTCTCATTCTCCTTTGTCCCGTTTCTTGCTCCAATTTCTTCTATGGGTTTTTCATTTTCTATCCCTATCTCCTCTCTCTGATCTTCATTCTCTCTCTGTTACTTATATTCAGGCTTTTCATTAAAGTTATATTGCATTTACTTACCTTGTTTAAGGATGAATATGAGCTTCAATGAAAAAGTTAAGTAACTTGAAAAACATAAAAGCAAGATACTGTCACTGCTGGGAGTGTAGAATGGTACAACCACTTTGGAAAATAGTTTCTTAAAAAGTAAAATACACATCTACCATGTGATCCAGCCATTCCACTCATAGGTGTTTACCCAAGAAAATGGAAAGCATGCAAGTACTTTCACATGAATGTTCAATCAAACACTTCTTGTTTATTTAAAATGACCAAAAAAAGAAAACTACCCAAAAGTCTATCAATAGGAGATGGCATAAACAAAGTATACCTATGCAATGAATACTACCTAGCAGTAAGAAGAAATGAACTATTGATAATGCCCAACAACACAGATACCTCTCAAAAGAACTAGGCTGAGTGAAAGAAGCCAGACAAAAAAGAGTACACACTGTATGATTCTATTTATATGAAATCAGCTAGTTTATAGTGACAGAAAAACAGATCAGTAGCTGCCTGGAAGGTGGGGGACTTCAGGTTGGGTCAGGAGTTAGGAATTGTGAAGTGCATGAATTAACTTTTGGGAATAATAAATATGCTTACTACTTGACTATTATGGTGGTTTCACACATACATACAACTGTCAAAACATATCAAACTGTGCACTTTAAATATGTACAGTTTATTGTGTATCAGTTATAGTTCAATACAGCTGTTAAAACGATAAATAACAATGGGCTCAAAGATGGCATATTAGTTTCCTATTGCTGCTGTAACAAGTTACCGCAAATTTAGTGGCTTAAGACAATATAAATATATTCTTTTACAGTTCTGGAGATTAGAAGTCCAGGATCAGTCTCATTAGACTCAAGTCAAGGTGTTGGCAAGGCTGGTTTCTTTTGGAGGGTCTTAGGAGAGAATTAATTTCCTTGTATTTTTCAGCATCTAGTTGTCACCTGTATTCCTTGTCTGTGGCCCCTTCCTTATCTTCAAAGTGTATTATTTCAATCTCTGCATCAGATCACTTCTTCTCTCTGACGTAAAATCACCTTGTCCTCTCTTCTTCCTCTTTTAAGTACATTTATTATAAGTACTGTGTGATTGCATTTAGGGCCCACCCAGATAACCCAGGATAATCTCCCCATCTCAAGATCCTTAACTTAATCACGTCTGCAAAGTCCTTTTTGCCACATAAGAAAACACTCACAGGTTCTGGGGATTAATGTGGATATCTTTGGGGCCATCATTCAGTCTGCCACAGATGGTATATTGTTCACTCTGCAGAAATGCACATTGCTTAGTATCTAGGAATGGCTTATCTCTTTCTGCTTTGCACTGAGGTATTTATAAGTAGCCTTGGCTCTTGAAGAGAACAACTTCCAGGTTGGATACTATCTGAAAAATCTCACTGTGCAGAAAACATTAGCTATGCTACTTCTTGTATGGAATTACAAGGCATCCTCAGTGTAGCAGCCTAAATATTTTAAGCTCATTCTCAAAGGGGCCTTGCTTTCTCTTAGGCAGCTGGGAGAAGGATGACTCTTTAGACGATTGTTACTATTTTGTGCAAAGTTAATCCTTGTCTTGCAGGCTTCAATCTGCCCTTTGTTAACTCATCTCTAATCACATCCCTGGTCTGACCAGTGAAGCACTGGGAAAATCCTCACCACCTGATTTTTGTGCCAAAAGCAAACATCAGGACCCATATATGGAACTACCTGGGGAGGCTGCTGAAATTGGACTCTCATTCCTAAAGCAGGATAGACCCTTGAGCTTTGTTGACCCCTGCCCCTGGCCAAGGTAAACTTTCTCAGAGGAGTAGGAAGGCTAGAGATAGAGTGTATTATGACGGGGAGTGGGGTCAGAGAGATTTTTTCCTCTTATGGAGCTCCTCAGGGTCAGCAGTTGGAGTCAGAGGGATACTGTCGCTGCCCATATTGCCTGGAGGGCCGCCTCTTGTCTGCACTTTGGCCCGCACCAGCAGTAGGCCCAATTTGTGGAAGCAGCCCTGTCCTATCCAAGGATGTCTCCAAGACTGGAAATTCTCCAATATGCTCTTCCCCAAAAGGGAGAAAGTCACAGACAAATGACAAGTGCAATATTTCATCGCCCAGGCTGGAGTGCAGCTCACCACCACCCCAGTGTCGACCTGCTGGTCTTTGGTGATCCTTCCGCCTCAGCCTTCCAACGAGCCAGAACTACAGGCGCGCGCTACCACGCCCGGCTAAGACAAGTGCAAGACTTGAACACAGACCGGGGATAGCTAGTGATTGAGCCTTGGGTGCTTCTAGCAATGTCTTTGGGGCTCACAGGATGGTTATTAGCCAGTAATTTTTGTAATTTTAATTTTTATATAGTTAGGGGGTACAAGCGAAGATTTCTCACCTGCATGTATTGTATAGTGGTGAAGTTTGGGCTTCCAGTGTACCCAACATCCAAATGGTGAACAGTGTACCCAACAGGCAACTTTTTAACCCTTATCCCCCTCCCACTCTCCCACCTTTTTAGGTCTCCAGTGTCTATTATTCCACTAGACATGTGTGTACACATGTAGTCATGCAGTCTACTCCCTTCCATGTGTACTTATTGTTTAGCTCCCACTTCTTATTAATGAGAACATGTGATATTTGTTAACCTGTAAATTGAGGGGTGTAGCTCACGTTTACAAAACACTTTCCTGTAGGCAAAGAAGAAGGTCTCATTTGTTCCTACTTGCTGCTCAGACAGGTCAGGTTTCCTCCACACAGTGTGGAGTTGGGAATCTGGCTGTCTTTCTTATGCAAAAGATCAGGTGAGGAAGGTATGGGAACCTGAGAAAATGAGAGTGAGAGTTCTGAGGGACAGCTGAAGTTCCTTCCCTTGCCTGAAGGGGTCAGCAAAGGCCCAGGTAGGGTGGAGACTTCTTGACTCCCAGGAGAGAAAAAAATTCCTAAAAGGTTATCAGGCCCCAGGGGACAGCTTCTGCATAGCGGCTGTGTGATTTCCTCTGCCTAGACCTTGACAGATCCTCCCACAAGGTTTTCTACCTGCCTGGGGATACTTGGGTGGGCCCTGGAGGTTGGAGAATGAGAGTCTACTGGGATATAGGCAAGGAAACCCCAGGACCGGGATTGGAGGGGACACAAGGGTGTAGAATCCCCCATCTTTGCCCTCTCAGACATTCTTGGGATGTCTGTGCCCCAGCCACAGCCTGTAATCAAGCCATCAAAGCTAATAAGATGATTTCCGCACTAAATGAAATTGTGGATGAAAGATGGGGATGCAGGAAACAGACTAATGGTTCTAATGTTCTCTCTTCCCAACCTTTCACTTCTCTATCTATAAAGTGCAGTCATCTGATTCCTTGTTTATGTACTAAGAAAATGATGACTTCTCTGAGAAACTGTTAGCAATGATCATTTTGTTGCTCATTCTTTAGTGTTTAGTAGGGTGGGGCCAGGCAGGAGAGACCATGGCAGAGAAGAACAATAAGCCACAATGTGCCCCCAGATAAAGCATCTCACTTCCCATCCAGTTTCACTGGTGGCCACATTTTCAACAGTCAATAATATTTCAATTTTTTAATTAAAAATGCATTCTTTCTTATAAAAATATATTCTATTTTATTATAAAATACATCCTTAAAAAAATTTTTTTTGATCATCGTCTCACTCTGTCTCCCAGGCTGGAGTGCAGTGGCATGCTCATGGCCACCACAGCCTCGACCTGCAGGGCTCAGGTGATCCTTCAGCCTCAGCCTTCCAAGTAGCTGGAACCACAGGCACGTGCCACCATGCCTGCCTAATTTTTTGAATTATTGTAGAGATGAGTTCTCGCCAAGTTACCCAGGCTAGTCTCAAACCCGTGGGCTCAGGTGATTCTCTCACCTCGGCCTCCCAAAGTGCTGGGATTATAAATGTGAGTCACCATGCCTGGCCTTACATCCTTATTATAAAAAACAGAGGATAAACAAAAGCCTCCCTTTAGTCTTCCAGCCTACTCCATTCCTCAGAAGTCTCCATCATTGTGGATTTGGGATTTGTCTTTCTCTTTATAGGCAGTGGTTTGAAAATATGTCCACAATTATTTGATGCTACTTCCTCAAAAGGTGGAGACCACTTCTTCTCACCTTAAGTGCAGTATGTACTTAGTGACTCATTTTCAAAGCATAGAATGTGGTGGGAGTGATATGATGTCTGAGATTAGGATATAAATGGTGTTGAGATGTCTTCCTCTTTCTTGCTCTCTTGTTCCAGGGGAAACCAGTTGCCATGTTGTGAGAACACTCAAATAGACCTAAGGAGAGCTCTGTGTGTTGAGGAACCGAGGCCTCCTGCCCAAAGCCATGTGAGTGAGCCATATAGAAATTATTGTAATAGATTGTGCCATTTGCGAGGGCATAGGTTCCCAGATGGCAGGGGCACTCTACAACAGAGTATTCCCAGGGAAAATGAGCAGAGGACAGAGCATACACACAATCCACAGGCACATTTTTATATGGACAAAAAGTACCTAAGGGTTTATACAACAGGTATGTCAAGGTTTAGTAGCTTAGATTGTGTGGTGGTTGCTGATATTTGCCACCTGGATCACCCTTCAGGATTATAGGATTTATGCACAGCTGCTGGGAGTGCTGCTGGCAGAGAGCCTTCACCAATCAACCCCTTAAAGATTTTCTAAACTGAAGACAGCCATCATGCCTAGGGACATGCCCCTTCCCAGCAGCCGACATCCAGCCATTGGTTAATGAGTGGTACAGAGCTCAGCTTTTTTTTTTTTTAAGGTGGAGTCTCACTCTTTCACCCAGGCTGGAGTGCAGTGGCACGCTCACAACCACTCCAGCGTCAACCTGCTGGGCTCTGGGGATCCTTCCGCCTCAGCCTTCCAAGTAGCTGGAACTAGAGGCACGCGCAGCCATGAGCGGCTAATCTTTGATTTATTGTGGAGATGAGGTCTCGCCAAGTTGCCTGGGCTGGTCTCAAACCTGCAGGCTCAGGCAATCCACTTGCCTCAGCCTCCCAAAGTGCTGGGATTACAGGCTGAGACACCGAGCCCGGCTGAGCTCAGCCCTTTTACCCCAATTTAAGAGAGCTCTGAAAGGCCACCCCACCTTCAGCTCTCCCTTCAGGGCATTCCACTGAGGCTGCTTTGCAGCGAGGCTTTATCCTCCCTTTCCCTTTCACAGGTCTTGATACCGAGAGCACTCCCCAGTAAACCTCCTGCGTGCTAATCTCCATCTCAGAGTCTGCTTCCCAGGAAATCCAAGCGGGGATGGGGGTACCAGGAGTGTTCTAGAAAAGGAGATGATAAGATTGCTTCTTAGAGCTGGTTTACCGGCCACCCAGCTGGCACCAGTGATGGTAGATGGAGCATCAGTCGCTGGTGGCAGAAGGCAACAGTGCAGTTGTTTACTGGTTATGGGCTGTGATGGTACACTTATGGAGGGAATGCACTAACTGGTACGAGGTATCAGGCGTTTGAGAAACAGGAGAAAAATGGTAACTATACTGATGCTGTGGAAAAGGATAATGAAAAGCTGAGGGTAATTAATCGGTTATTAAAAGCTAAGGATCAGAGCTGGAGGACCTCTTTGGAAGCATATAAAGAGGCTCTTCTCTCCTGTAGCCAAAGGACAGAGAAAGTTGAGAATTAGGTTTAGGGTGTAACCATGAGACTAGAGAAGCTCCAAAGGAGGTTAAATTCCCGACAAAGGCAGATATGCTACACCAAAGACTGGGATCTGGGTGGGAAAGAATGGACCCTAACACGTACCAGAGTTGATGCCCCCAGATCTTGACTCCCCAGGTTCTCTTGAGAACCAAGGAGTGAAAACAGAAGTGGCCCTGTTACCATCATTCCCAGTGGCCCACTTGAGGATATTTTTTTCTCCATTCCTACATCTTTGGGTTCTGCTAATTTAGAAGTCTTGGTTCCCAAGGGGGAATGCCTTTGTTTGGAAATATGCAAACATTCTACTGTGTAATAGCTGTGGCTGCCATGTGGATGCTTTGAGCTCCTTGTGACAAAGGACAGCAGGGAAACAGAGGATTCACCATCCTGACAGAACTCACCATCCCTTATCACTAAGCAGGATAGAACTGCTGTAACACAGTGGGGGAAGAGAGGAACACACTAAGAAGGCAATGTAAGAAATCCCTTTGAATATAAGTGAATATAAATCTTTGACTAGACATCTACTTTATGAATGTACAGTCAGTCCTCTGTATCTATGGGTTTTGCATCCCATGGATTGGACAAATCAATAATTGAAAAAAATATTTTTAATTGTATTTATGCTTAACATGTACAGACTTTTTTCTTGTCACTATTCCCTAAACAATACAGTATAACACCTATTTACATAGCACTTACATTGTACTAGGTATTATAAGTAATACAAAGATGATTTAAATTATATATGAGTATGTGTTTAGGTTATATGCAAATGCTATGTCATTTTATGTAACAAACTTGAGCATCTGCAGATTTTGGTTTCTACAGGAGGTTGATGGCATTTGGAGGTGGAGCCTTTGGGAGGTAATTAGGGTTAGATAAGGTACTCAGGATGGGGTCTCCATGATGGGACTGGTGGTTTTATAAGAAGAGGAAGAGAGACCTGAGCTGACACATCTGAGCTCCTTGCTCTCTTACCGTGTGATGCCCTCTGCCATATTATGACATGGTAAGAAGGCTCTCATCAGATGCAGGCTCTTCACCTTGGACTTCTAACCTTCAGAACTGTAAGAAATACATTTATTTTCTTTATAAACTACCCAGTCTGTGGTGTTCTGTTATAGCAAATAAAATGAACTAATACAGCGCATCCAGGGTCTTGGCTCTCTGTTAGGAGAGAATGCAATAGAGAACACAATAAAGGTTACACTAAACCTAAAGGTATGATTGCCATCTAGTCATTTTGGAGTCCTTGTACTGGTAGAACAGCGGGCAATGGAAGGAGTTACCATACTGGAAATATTGCCTCCGATCACCATAAAGAGGCAGGATACCTGATACTTAACGGTGACATGGCGAATATGCCAGGAATTCAAGGCCCACAGGGGAATCTTTTGGTGGTCCCATGCCTTGTATTAACTATGAACAGATAATTGCAGGGATGGTGACCTGACAAAGGGAAGTGGGGGCTCATAGTCATGTCTGCCAAAATTTTAGGTCACCTCATCAGGTAAGAAAGTCCTGTTATGTTAAGTTAGAGATGCTTATTGCACCATGCAAATGGAGATGTAAAGTAAGTAATTGGAGACACAAGTCTGGAGTTGGGTCCAGGTTAGAAGTATATACTTAGGTGTCCTCATCCTATAGGTTGAACAAGTCTACCTCGTGGGTGAGTATAAAGTTAAAAAGAGAAGAACTGAGGTCACACCAAATATTTAGAGGACAGGACCTTTCAGTCTCTTTTTGCAGAAGTGACAGGTGGGAGGAAAACCAAGCACTTGGCATTCTCAAAACCAAATGAAGATAGTTTCCAAGGAGGAAAGTTACCAGCTCTGTCAAATGCCGCTGAGAGTTGAAGTAGAATGAGCACTGAGAATTGACCGTGGGATTTTGTGGTGTGGAATTTATTGGTAACCTTGACAAGAGGGGCTTCAGTGAGTGCTGAGGGCACAAGACCTGACTGAAGTAGGTTGAAGAAAGAACGAGAGGAAAAAAAACGAGAGACAGCAGATGTGGACAATGCTTTCAAGGAGTTGTGTTGTTTAAAAAAAAGAAAGGGGGATAGATTAGGCCAATGAGGATGATACAGGTGATCCTGGTCAAGGTAGGAGAGAGAGGGAAGGCCAGTGAGGAGCATCCTGGGACAGGCAGGAGGAGATGGGACCAAAATGCAGAGGATGGTTGCTTTTAGCCAGGAACACGGCACCTGTAATTTACTCAGAGTCACAGGAGAGAATACAGAGCATATGTGGGTGGCTGGGGAGATGTGTGGAGGGAGAAATGTGTGAAAAGTCTGTTTTCTTTTTCTTTTTCTTTTTTTTGAGTTGGAGTCTCACTCTGTCACCTAGGCTGGAATGCAGTGGTATGCTCATGGCCACTGCAGCCTCGACCTGCTGGGCTCAGGTGATCCTTCCACCTCAGCCTTCCAAGTAGCTGGAACTACTGGTGCTTGCCATCACGCCCAGCTAATTTTTTAAAAAATTTATTGTAGAGACAGGGTCTTGCCAAGTTGCCCAGGCTGGTCTTGAACCCCAGGACTCAGGCAATCCTTTTGCCTCGGCCTCTCAAAGTGCTGGAATTACAGGCTTGAGCCACTGCGCCTGGCCAGAAAATTCTCTTTCAATTGCCTAATTTTCTCAGGAAATAGGAGAGGAGGTCATGTGTTGAGGAGCTGGAGGTTTGAGAAGAGAAGAGAATCAAACAGTTGTCAAAAGAGTGGGGGAATAAATGCAAATAGAGTACGAAGCTGGGCAGCATCAAAGGCCTGGTTGAGATTAGTGATCATGGTGCTAGATTATGTACTTCATGATGGGATTGAATAAAGGTAGCTTTAACTTTCTTTCTAATGAATTTATAGTGACTCTGAAGAGGTCATGTAAGTTTTAATTCATGACTTTTTGTTTGTTTTTTGAGTCGGGGTCTCAGTCTATCACCTGGATGGAGTGCAGTGGCACGATCATGGTTCATCGTAGCCTCAACTTCCTAGGTTTAGGCAATCCTTCTGTCTCAGTCTCCTGAGTAGCTGGGACTACAGGCACATGCCACCATGCCCAGCTAATTTTTTAATTTTTTTGTGGAGACATGGCTTCGCTATGTTGATTAGCCTGGTTTTGATCCTGGGTTCAAACAATCCTCCCACAATGTTGAGATTATAGATGGGAGCCACTACACCTGGCTTGATTTCTTTTTTAAAGAAACAACTTTTTAAAGGTATATTTTATGTATCATAAGATTTAAGTCTACAATTTAATGATTTTTGTAACTTTACCAAGTGGTGCAGCCATCACATTCAGTCAGTTATTGCTCCGGTAAGTTCGCTCATGCCCTTTACGGCAAATCCCTGTTCCTACCCCAGCCTCAGGTAACCTTGATCTACTTTCTGTCTGTATAAACTTTATAAGCGTACCTTTCCTAAATCTTGCATGTAAATGAGGAAATTGTTTTTTTAAAAGTATATATGCCTACTTATCTCTTGGAAAGTCTTTGCATATATACTGTTCTATAGCATTCCTTTGCTCAAGGGATAGGACAACTGTCTCAGGCATATGGTGTTTTTTGGAAGAATATCTATATAGCCACATATCTATATCTGTATCTATATCTGTATGTATATCTATATCTACTTATATATATACACACACATATGTATATATAATAGTCAACATATACTCTTCCTACCTTGATGGAAGGTCCCAGTTACTGTGTCTAAGGCCTAGAGGAGTCCCAGTAACAGGAGTATATCTCAAGACTGGGCAGGTCCTTGGGTGACTGGGAAGCTGCTGCTCTCTTTGCCCCTTAAGTCAGGCCATCCTTTTTTTTCTCCTCTTCCCAGGACACGCCCATGAGATCTTCCTGCCCTCTTTCCTGATTCACTTCATTGAGTCATCAAAACCGCAAAACCCAGGCTGGAGTTTCCTATTGGAAGACACTAAATCACATTCTGTCTACCATGCAAGGCCTCTTTCACATATACTTATTACCGCCGTGCACAGTGACCTCCCCTGAATCTCTATGGAAGGTACACATCAGCTCCCATGACTCCTGTTCCTTTACTTGTATTTTCTATGTTAACACACAAGACTATCCATTCAGTTGTCCAAGCCAGAAACCTCAATTAGTCAAGAGTCTTCTCACTTCTTCCACATCCATTGTCACCAATCCCTGCTAATTTAATATCTCCTGTTTCTTAGTTGATCTTCTGATCCCACTGTCGCTGTGTTTTGTGGGAGTGGTCATATGTCTTGCCTGCAGTGCAGCTGTAGCTTCTGTTCTGCTCTTACTTTCACACCAAGCTGGAGTGATCTTTCCAAGGTGAAAAGCTGACTAAGTCCATCTCATTGTAAAGATTAAAAAATGGCTCTCCTTTGATTTTGATGGTAGAGTATACATTTCCTGGCTTCTCACACTGAGATTTTGCTGATTTATCCCTGACCATCTCCCTAGCTTCCGTTCTCTTTTGCCTTCATGAGCTCCTCTTACTATATAGAACAATTTTCTTGCCTTTGATACTTGTACGAGTATCTCCTCATCACCTGCATTGTTCTTACTTTTCCCTCATACTCAGCAAAGGCATCACCTTCTCTATAAATAATCACTTCCACAGGGAAGCCTTGTCAATACACCTAAGTGGTTTCATGTGTCTGTCTCTCCAACACAACTCTAAGTGTCTCCCCTAATCCTCTTTCCACCTCCACTAGGCTGATTGTACCTTAAGAGCAGAGTCAATATTTGATATCTCTCCAAAGTCAAGTTTGCATATGATAGACAGTCATTTGTTATTTAGACTTTCTTGGTCTGTTAAAAAAAATCACATCTCTGTCTTAATATCTGCTCTCTGTAGATGCCTTGAGCCTATTATGGGATCATGAGGATTGTGCACTGGGACCCAGGAAGTCAAACCTGTGATTCGGTTCTTTGTTAAAATCAGACTCTTTCTCAGTCCCATTTTTATATACCAACAAGAAACAAGCAGAGACTCAAATGAAAAGCACAATCTCATTCGCAATAGCCACACAAAAAAAGAAATACCTTGGCATCTTCCTAACCAGAGAAGTGAAAGACCTTTGCAACGAAAACTACAAAACACTGCCCAAAGAAATCAAAGAAGATACAAACAAATGGAAAAATATTCCATACTCTGAATTGGAAGAATCAATGCTGTTAAGATGTCCATCCTACCCAAGACAATCTATAGATTCAATGCAATACCCACTAAATTACTAACATCATTCTTCTCAGACCTGGAAACAACAATACAGAAATTCATATGGAAACATAAATGACTATTAATAACCAAAACAATCCTCAGCAAAAGAAACAAAGCAGGAGGTATCATGCTCCCAGACTTTAAACTTTATTATTCTGGAAGAAAAACTCAATTTCTCAACCAACTCATCTTCAACAAAGCCTTCACCAACAACCACTGGGGAGAAGAGAACCGATTCAGTAAATGGTGCTGGGAAAACTGACTGACCACATGCAGAAGATTGAAATAGGACCACTACTTATCACCATACACAAAAATGCACTCTAACTGGACGAAGACCTAAACATAAAACCTCAAACTATAAGAACCTTAGAAAACGGAGGAGAGACTCTTATGAAAATTGGAATAGGCAATCAATTTCTAATCAAAACCCCAAATGCTCATGGCATAAGAGATAAGATTGACAAGTGGGACCTCATCAAACTGAAAATCTTCTGCAAAGCAAAAGAAACCATTAAGAGAGTGGGGAGACAGCCCACAGACTGGGAAAAAATATTTGCCAACGGTATATCTAACAAAGGCCTAATATCCAGGATTTACAAGGAACTCAAATGTGACAAAAGGGGGGAAAAAGCCCTATTAAAAAGTGAGCAAAAGATATGAATAGACACTTCTCAAAAGAAGACATATGAGCAGCCAACAGATACATGAAAAAATGTTCAACTTCACTAATCATCAAATAAATGAAAATCAAAACCACACTGAGATACCACCTAACTCCAGTCAGGATGGCCGTCATTAGGACCTCAAAAACAATAGATGCTGGAGAGGAAGTGGAGAAAAGGCAATGCTTCTACACTGTAAGTGGGAGTGTAAACTAGTACAACCTCTGTGGAAAACAGTGTGGTGATTTCTAAAACATCTAATATTGACCTTCCATACTACCCAGCATCTTTCTTCTGGGGATATACCAGAGGAACTCAAATCATTCTACAAAAAAGATACCTGTGCGTGCATGTTTGTTGTAGCACTATTCACAATAGCAAAAACATGGAGCCAACCATGCTACCCATCGAAAGTGGATGGATTAAAAAAAATGTGGTACACAATAGAATATTACGCAACCACAAAGAAGGACAAAATTATTGACTTTGCAGCAACTTGGATGGATTCAGAGTCTGTCATACTCAATGATATATCACAGAAACAAAGAACTGAGTACCACATGTTCTCACTCATGAGTGAACCCTGAACGTTTATCATAATACTACATGAAAGATTGGTAATAGTGGATCACTGCCAGGGAAGAGAGGGTGGAGCACATAACATTAATAAGGATACCTAATCCAAAACCAGGTGAAGTGAGTACCAATGGGAGAACCATACTTCACCTGTAATGATGACCACTTATGTACCTTACCCTGAATTGTACCTTACATCTTAAAAAAAAATAATCAGGCTCCTTCTTCCTAAGAAGAGTTCCAGAGCAGCTGTTTCTATTATTAATGTGTCTGGTTTTTGGAGTGTACTATGTATCAAACTAAGGCTCATTAGGTATTTTCATCTTTATACAAATCCATTGAGGTGGGTGGTACTATCTCCATTTTCACACATAAGGAAACTAGTCATGGAGAAGTTAAATGACATGCCCAACCAATATAATCATTATTAATTGACATTGAGATTTGTCTTCACGTCCCATGCTCTTAACTTCGAAGTCACAATATTTTATGTATTCAGTTATGAAACTTATAAAATATTGTAAACTAAAAGTACAAGTAAATTTTCAACCTGACCCAACATGCCTATTGAAGTTGGAGATGTCTAGGTGCAGGCTGAAGATGGAAAATCAAGTTACCACAGAGCCTCCTTCCTGCTCCTGCCTCTGAGTGGACCTTCTCATTCTCAACCTGGGCTGCTCTGAGCAGGTTTTCTTGGCTATCATTTTCTGGTCCCCATTCCAATGTCCTTGGTATAGGATATATGTCATGTATTAAATATTACATGGTTAAAACTTATTAGAAAGATACAAGCTTCCATTGTCATTTTTGGAGTCACACTTAAATGTATGGAAACAATCTCTTGACACCAGGTAGTTTCTTTCCAAAGTATGCCTACTTTTTATCTGGCTTTCAATTGTAAGTCCATATATGCTTTTGAGTGAAAAAGTGAGTGTATTCTTGAGAAGGTTACTGACATTAAAATGTAGTCTTGCAAGTACTTGTTTGACTTTATTTTTAAAAATTCAGAACAAATAGTAATATAACTCAGCTCTTGAAGGTATAACCCAGTGTTCTTACATCAGAAAAGAAACAGTGTTCTACATCTTCAGGCAGAGAAATTCTAGGAATATGACATAAAGGTATATATTATACACATATAAATTACACACATAATATATACATATATGTATACATATGTGAATGTATAAATAGTTTCAGTAACTGTAAATTGCTATTTCAATGCTTAGAATATAACTTAATTAATTTTGTCATTTTGTATATAGCAGCTCTCATCACATTTGCTATATTTAGCAGTTTTATTTTTCTTAAAATTCCTTTCCTTTCCATGGCTTCTAATGAGACATTTTTTTTGCTTCTATTCTCTTCCTTCCCCCATTTTATGTTAAAGAGAAAAGCAGACAGTTTTCTCTACTACCACTTAACACTTTTAACACTTCTCTGACCAAATGTGTGGTTTTATTGCCTCTAATACCAACCAATTATCCTACTCTTTCTATATCAATTGGGAGTCTTATAATTCAATTATGATACTAACTACTTGGAGTTAGTGCAGACCCTGCAGGTTAAGGGTTCAATCCTAAAAGGCTGCCCCCCACTTCAGATGCCAATTGCAAGTAGTGGGTCCCCAGGTCACCCATACTTCCGTCTGCCTTGGCTAAAAGTTATGAGTTCCCAGGACTCCCTCCTCAGAATTGATCACTAGCTTTAAAGGCTCACAGAACTCAGGGAAACACTTTTGCCAGTTTATTATTAAGGATGTGATAAAGGACACAGGTGAACAGCCAGATGAAGAGGTATATAGAGCGAGATCTAGAATGGTCTTGAACAAAGGACCTCTGGCCTCCTGGAGTTGGGATTTACCACCTTGGTACACGGATGTGTTCTCCAGCTTGGAAGCTCTCTGATCTCTGCCTTTTAGAAATTTTATGGAGGCTTCATCACATAGGCATGGTTGATTATTAACTCAGTCTCCGTCTTCTCTCCCCTCCCTCTAGGAGGGGGTTGGGTTGATAATTCCAAGCATCTCATCATAAGTTGGTCTTCCTGGGGACCAGCCCTCATTAAGGAGCCCAGCAAGAGTTGTCTCTTTAGAAGAAAAGATGCCCTGTCACATAAAATATTCCAAGGAATTTAGGGCGTCTGTGTCAGGAACCAGGGTCAGAGACCAAATATTAGGAAAAAAGATGCTCCTAACATCTTTATGGCTTAGGAAATTACAAAGGTTTTAGGAGCTATGGCCTGGAGCTGAGAGAGCAGATCATAATATATATTTCTTCTGTCATAATATCACAATTTATAGTTTTACTTTTGTGTCTCTGAATATATAATGAGCTGGCAACTAATATAATTATATAATTTCATATGTGTATATATGTATTTATGTGCTATATATTACTTGTAACTTGTTTTTTCATGTTAAAATGTCTCAGAACTTTTCGAATCAGCACAAAGTATATTTGTCTCATTTGACACCAATTTTGCACTTTTGAGCAAAGCAACACATGAGAATATAGGGAGACTAGCAACCATGTTTTTACTCCTGCAATAAACCTGGCACTGATGCTCTACTTGTGCAAACAATATCATAAGGGATCCTGCCTTTTGAGTGGCCTGGACTCTGTGAACAGTAGAACTTCGCTCTTCACAGTTTAGGGATTAGAAAGTGAAAAAAAGAAGAGGGCACAGAAATTCAGCTCACGCTGACACAGTGGCAGTAGGTTCTAGAGAGTCAATTCTCAACCTTTCTTCCTTCAAGGAAGACTTGAAATAATGTCTCAAGGAATCTCTGTATTAATTACTACAACACTAAGTTATGGGTGTAATAACCGAGGATTAATTGTCGGCATCCTTTTGAATAGGGAGTTCTATTTTTCTGTGGAGCTGATTATTGTGGCCAATTTATCAATCTATTCTTTTTGTGTGATTTTTCCCTCCTGACAAAGGATAGCCCCTCTACTGAAAGTCAGTAGCGTGGGTGAAGAGATTCCAGTGTTTCCTTTTAAAAAATCCTGCTTGATTTTCAAAAAAGCCTTCTGCAAGCAGGCCTCAAAGTTTTATCATGCATTCATACTATAAGACACACTAATGAGGTATGGGACATGGTATATTATATATGCAAGAGTAGTCATTTCTTCCATTTAAAGCTAACAAGATTTTTTTTAGCCATCTGTCTAGAATAGAATCAGGTAACTAGAGAATAGGCAATCTTTCTTGAAATTAATCTCTTTCTTTCCTTTTTAAAAATTTCAAAAACTCTTAAGGTGAACATAATACATTTCCCTTAAGTACTGACTTAAACCAAAAAGGAATTTAATTTTTGAAAGGTCAGCTTGGTAGAGTTATTTAAATATGGGTTATACATTTATTTTAATTAATGTTATTTACTAAATGAAAAATCTTGCCAGTACTGAATAGTAAAGCAATTAATCACAAGCCAAAGCAATGTGAACAAGAATATACTGTACGACATTATTTTATTAAAACTTTGAAAAATATTTTTTCTCTGAGTGGCACGATCAGGCTCAAAGGTCTAGCAGGCAGAAAATTATTAGTTACATGCATTAATTTCTGTTTTATAGGCCTATATGTGCATACAAAGCGTTCTTTTTGAAGCTAAAAATACAGAGTGAAACTCAGGGCTTTTATCTAAAAATCATGCTTACTTTTTACTGCATAAATACATACTGAATTCTGGGTTAAATTTGTGATAAGCACACATGGACATCATTTTCACCTGAAATGAGACAATATCTGTCCCAGTTTTCTTTTTTTTTTGTCTTTTTAAAATTTTATTTATTTATTTTATTTTAAAGATGTGAGGTACAATTCAGGATTAGGTATATAAGTGGACATTGTACAGGTAAAGTTTGGGCCTGCCTTTGGCTCTCACTTTGCCTGGTTTGAGATCAGGTACTCTTACTAATGTTATGTGCTCCCCTCTCCCTTGGCTGTTTCCAGATACTGCCAATCCCTTTCTTATAGTATTATAGTAAATGTTAAGGGTCTGCTTATGAGCAAGAACATGTGGTACTCAGTTCTTTGTTTCTGTGATAAATCACTGAGTATTATAGACTCTAAATCCATCCAAGTTGCTGTGGAGTCCATAATTTTGTTCTTCTTTATAGCTGTGTAATATTCCATCATGTATACATACCACACTTTTAAAATTTAGCCCAGTTTTGATGGGCAGCACGGTTGGTGGAACCCAGTTCTTGATGGTTGTTAGATAAGAGAAAGTTTGCTCACACATGTAAGAAATCGAAAACTTCAGCTGGAGGGTCATTGCTTTCTTATGAGTAATAGGATACTCTTTCACAGAAATCCAAAATTTTTTAGGGCAGATCAGTGAAACTCATGTGACTTACTTCAATTCTTCTCTCAAAGTCAAGTTCTCAGTATGAGCAGAATATCTACATTTAGAGATGAGATCTTTAGTCCATCATATGCTTATGTGGTAGAAAAAATATTGTCAAATTCTGTTCTGCAGTTTTCTTGGTGGTTTTCAGTAAGACTTGAGGCATAATGTATAGTAAAAAATTTAAGCTTGTCCAAAAAGAGATCTGTCATTTGCCCTCAGCTTCTGGGAGGTGATTTCTAATCCCTTGGAATGTTCTGCCTTGGTAGAAATGTCTTTGTTTGCTTTGGCCCAGCCAGATAGTAACATCGTGATTTATGGTGGTGACTTTCAGCCACACGAACAATGTAATTTAGGATGGTAGCTTTGCCTCACACAATATCAGTTGACCTCTTGAGGGATTGGAAACTGACATCAGCCACTGGGCAGTCAACCAAATCTACATGATGGGGTCTCAATAAAGGTCCTAGACATCAAGGATTGGGTAAGTCTCCTTGATTGCCAGTACTCTGTGTGTATTGTCTTGTATCTATGCCAGGAAATTAATGACGTCCTGATTCCATAGGGATAACACAACGAAAAGCTTAATATTTGGTAATTTTCTTGGATTCTGCCCTGTGTCTCTGCCCTTGGCTGATTTTAATTTGTGGTCTCCTTTGCCTGTAATAAACTGTAATTGTGGACATAATAGCTTTAAATGAGTTATTTGAGTACTTCTAAGGAATGATTGAGGCTGAGGGTGGTTTTTGGGATCTCCATACTTGCAATTGGTGTCAGAAGTGAGAGAAGACTTACAAACTTTTCCAACTTCATAGTTGGGTAACTTTTGTAATTGACATCTAGAGTGGGATTTGATACATCAACCCTGACTCAGAAAAAGAATGATAGGGCAGGTACTGAAAAACTTTATCTGGTCATCCATGGTGTGGATCTTTATATGCAGTTACTTGAGGTAAAAGTTACTAATGGAATTTAGAAGTGGTATACACCACTTTCAAGGAGTGGGCTTATTTGATATGCAAGGAAAGGCAACATAGCATTCAATATGCCAAATATGCAATCCTTAGATTATTATTATGTGTGATAGCTAAAATGAAAGTGAAAGAGAGTGTTGGAGTGAATCCTGATGCTGTGTCAAACTCAGATTTTGGCCAGTCTAGCCTATGACCACTAGCCTCAGGGTTACGACTGAAGGGACAAATTATGATGGGGCAACAGACAGCATGTCTAAACAACCTTTGGTCACCAGGAAGGTTGTCCATGTTGGGAAAGGATAAAACCAACAGACTACTGAAACCAGGGGGACATTGTGAAACAGTTGTCTCATTTGTGGATCATTTTTTTTTTTTAGTTGGAGTCTCACTCTGTCACCCAGACTGGAGTGCAGTGGCCGCTCCCGGCCACTGCAGCCTCGACCCGCTGGCCTCCAGCGATCCTTCCTTCTCAGACTTCCAAGTAGATGGAACTACAGGCGCGCGCTACCACGCCCGGCTAATTTTTGATTTATTGTAGAGATGAGGTCTCGCCAAGTTGCCCAGGCAGGTCTCAAACCTGTGGGCTCAGGCAATCCACTCACCTCAGCCTCCCAAAGCACGGGATTACAGGCTGAGCCACTGAGCCCGGCTGTGGATCATTATCATCAGCTTCCTGTAAAGCCTTTACTGAAGTCAGTGAAAGAATTTAGGGGTAGCATACTTGGTTTTAAATACAGCAGAATGAAAGAACATTTTTGGGTTGATGTTCTTTCATGCTGTAGTATTCATAGCTCACCATTCAATGACTGTAGGTGGCCATGCATGTTCATGACACACAGCAGGTTATTCTCCAGGGACAGTTAATCAAGTGGACTAGATAAAAGCCACTGTAAAGTTTATCTGAGAAGGGGCAGATAAAGAAGGGGGTATCTTATTTATACCAAGCAGAACTTTCCAGATAAAGAGGTTGATATGCCTCATATGCAAGTCATGTTGGATTGCTTTTATGATGATTTTAGTATTTATCTACTGAATATACCATTTAACCAGGTCACAGAAATAATGTGATTAAGAAGACCCTTTTTGCATGGGCATCCTGTGTAATACCACTATTCCAAAACTTGAGCAATGGTATGAGATGCCTTATCAGATTCATTATTTTAGCTTGCCCTTATGAGTCTCATATATTCCAAGAAAATTAGAGTGATTCCCAAGAAAGTGAGAAAAGACAAAGGGAAGAGTCAAGGGATGTGTCCCAGCAGAGTGGAAATAATAAATGATTGTTAAGAAATGGGATGAATAAATCTGACATTAATAAGGTTGGAAGAGAGGTCTTTTTAAAAAATTATTTGTTTGTAGAGATAGTCTCACTGTGTTGTTCAGGCTGGTCTTGAACTCCTGGCCACAAACAACCCTCCTGCCTTGGCCTCCCAAAGTGCTGGGATAATAGTTGTGAGACATCGCATCCAGTCACAAGACAAAGGTCTTAATGCAACACTGTTAGAAGTTGGGTAATTGGAAGTTGAGGGAAACTGCCAGGGGAGGGAGGGACATACCTCATTAACAGGGGTACCTGCATGATCAATGTTTGTATACCTGACCCTGAATTGTATCCCACATCTTTACAAGAAAAAAAAAAGTTGGGTAGACCAATGGGAAGTCCTGCTGGCCTCCCTATGTTTAATGGCCTTAAACAACTCTGCTGTATATACCCTTGTTTTGAGGAATAAAAAGAAGTAAGAGGGCAAAGATGACAATGAGAATCCTGAACTTGCATGACCAGTTTCAACCATCGGTCAGATTAATCAAGATGAAGATAGACTAAAGACCAGGCTCTTCTGGCTTATACCCCTGCTGGAGACTCAAGGTCTTATGAACATGTATGGGTAAAATGTCTAGGAATGGAGAAGAAACTTTTCTGGGACTCCTTGACATGGAACTTTGATGCACTGTAACTCTAAAACTTGTTGGTGAAGTCCTAATTGGGACCGTGATAGGATTGAGAAGATATAGACATGCAATGGTTCATGGGATTAAGGTGAAAGTTTGGGTAAGAACTGAAACATTGGGAGGGACTTCGTGTGTCTCTTTTATCTGAATGTTTTATTGGAGTGGGTATTACTCTGACTAGGGAACACTTCCCCTACCCAGTATTATAAAATAGAAAGCATTTAAGTCTGCCCTCAAAGAAATCTGCCAGCCTAATGGGACATATTAAATGCAAACAACTAGAATTCTAAAGCCCTCATAGATTGTTAGTTTGAAACGTTACAGGATATCTGAGGCACAAAAAGAAATCAACGACATGTTAGAAGGTAAAGTGTTAGTACCAGTGAATTCTTTGCACAAAGCCCTGTATGGCTTGTGAAAAATGGTGATGGCTCCTGTAGATTAAGAGTGGAGTATTGAGGTTGGAATAAAAGAGCGTCATCCATAGCATCAATACTTCTGATATAGTTTCAACAGTACAAAAAGTTCAGCTGGCTGAAGAGACTGGTATTCAGTGATTGATCTTGCAAGTGCTTTTTTGGTCTCAGTATTAAACAGAAAAAAATTGTAGTTTGCCTTCATGTGGGAATGATTCCAATTTACACTTATTGTATTGCTACAAGGTTATTTGAATTCACCATCTACTGTCATAATTTGGAGAGAGGAGATTTAGATTGATGCAGGTTCTGAGTGTAATAGTACACTAAATTGATGATATCATGATAATATCTGAAACTGAAGACCAAGTGAGGACTGACCTAAATGCGGAGATGGCACATATGACCAACAAAATCTGGTTGGTAAACCCAGTGAAGATCCAAGGGCCTGCCCAGTTGGTGAAATTTCTAGGAATAATCTGAGTAGGAGCCACCCATGACATTACACAGGTAACTAAAAACTGCTGTTAATATCTATCCCTAAACCTAAACAAGTCCATTTGCTTGATCTATTTAGATTTTGAAGGATGCATATTCCACATTGGTGATATTGCTAGCTCTAATCCATAAAACTACCCCAAAAGAAAGCCATATTTAAATGGGGGCCCAAACAAAATCATGCCATGTCAGAGTTGCAAAAGATATTTTCTTTCTTGATGCTTTTCTTTCTTGATACTCATATGATTTTGGAAGTGCGTGTAACACATACTACGTAGACTTGAAGTTGTTGCAAAAGCTTGTGAGTGCCACCCAGAGGTGACCGATGGGATTTTGTACCAGAACATTTTGGGGCAGCATGGGAAGATATATGCCAGTTGAGAAGCAATTACTAGCTTACTATTGGGCATTAAGGGAGACTGCCTCTGTGACTGAAGAACATAAAATACTCCTGAAACCTGAAATGCCTATAATGTCTTGGGGAAACACCCTAATAAGGAAATTGGTGCCCAAAGGTTCCATAATAAAATGGAAATGACTTATACAGAAACATATTACTGAGGGAATGCCAAGGTACTCACTGTATCTACAAGCAGGTAGCTCTTTCCCTCTAGGACTGACTTTGGAACCAACTGAGGAATTCCTGGATCCTGTTGCCACCTGGACAGCACCATGTTAACTGATCGTATTAACCAACAAACAGCTGCTTGGTTTATGGATGGCAGTTCCAAGATGGATGGATAGCATCCTGTTTAAAAGACCACCACTCAGATCAGCTGATTGAAAGACTCTGATAGGAGAAGGTAACAAATCAACTCAGTGGGCTGCATGCTGTTTTCCTTTCAGTGATGGAAGAATCGAACAATCATAAAAGCCTTTAGGTCTGGGATTTTACTGACTCATGAGCAGTGGCCAACGGTCTGGCTATATAGTCAGGTAGATGGGTAATGGAAAACTGGCCTATTGAATGAATGCCCACATAGGGCATGACCTTGTGAAAGTCACTATGGAAATTTAAGGGGTACATTAAAGTAGGGCATGATAATGCCCATCAGAAGAGCTCCTTTCCGTCAGAAGGCAATCGGAGTCCCTGAAATGAGTGGACATGGGGTATTTCAGCAATGTAGGGATGGGCTGAATCTAGACCCCTATTCTTCTTGCAGAAAATACCAGTAAAAACTATTTTGTCTGCCAATAAGACAGAAACTGCAGAAGGCTATGGAACAGATTTCCTGGGGAGAGGACCCTCACATAGTTGACAAGTTGATTACAATTCTTCAATTTTTTTTCATTTTTTTGCTACACCCTGTCAACTTTCTTTTTTCCTACTTGATGTAGTTATCCCAGTGCTGGAGCTGCGATGGAAGGTTCAGGAGGCAGGGATGATCTCTCAGCAAGAAACTGTAGCTATACTTTGAAACTTTTAGGCCAGAATTCCTAAGATCTTGGTGGAGTAGATTGGATTGTGCCTTCATTCTATCTGGAAAAATTGGAGTTGACAATGAATGTACAAATATTGCCTAGTAACAACGAGATCCTACCAGTTCTGCACCTATGTAGCCCTACCCTATGCCAGCAAAAGTGAACAGAAGGGGAGACACCTGCTAGACAAGTCTTGCTGCTGGACAGTTGCTGAACCTCATGTCTCTTCAAAGAGGGAAAAGATTGGGTAAAATGATCATTGGAAAGAGGGAGGAATAGCAGCTGAGGCTAGATGAATGATTAAATGAATCACATCATGAGGAAAACTCAGTGCTATATCTGTACCTCAAGAGAGCCTCAAAGAAAGAGATGATATTGTCTTTCTTAGCTCAATCACACCAGGTGCCTGAAAAGGAGAGGCTGTGTGTTGCTAAGACCTCTACTGCTTTTGGAATCCTGAGTGGCATTGCTCTGGGAGATATTTTGGTCATATGAAATGATGGTAACCTGGACCAATTGTTAATGACTGAGTGAAACTCTTGCAATGTGCCAGGATCTGTTGACTCTTATTTTCCAGGTTTCGTTTCCTACCATTCTGCAAAATAGTGTGACACTGACATTGCTAGTATGATTGTAATATTGATACTGATGCCAATGTATTGGGAAATAGAGTTAAAGCCTCCTTAGGATGTAAGGCTGTTGGAAAATGACTGGCCTGAGGAAGAACTGCAGTTACTTAATCATAAGCTAACTTTTTTTTTTTTTTGCTAAATAGTTCTGTACAAGATACAAATATAAGAAAAGTGGTAGCATCAAGAGAGGACGTTTGTGCCCCACATCTTTAAAATTAAAAAAAATTAAAACCCCCGGATCTTTGCATATATATAAAAAGGAGAGGAATATGGTCAACTGAAACTTTGTTTTCTTTGATCAACATCTCCCTATTTCCCCCAACCCTCAGCCCTGAAAACCACCATTCTACTATTTGTTTCTATGGGTTCGGCTTGTACAGATCCCACATCTAAGATATATAAGTGGGCCGGGTATGATGGCGCATGCCTGTAATCCCAGCACCTTGGGAGGCAGAGGTGAGAGGATTGCCTGAGCCCAGGGATTCCTGAGACCAGCCTGGACAACTTGGAAAGACCTCATCTCTACAATAAATCAAAAAATTAGCCAGGCATTGTGGCATGTGCCTGCAGGTCTAGCTACTTGGAAGGCTGAGGCAGAAAGATTGCCTGAGCCTAGTAGGTTGAGGCTGCAGTGGCCGTGAGTGTGCCACTACACTCCAGCCTGGGCAACAGAGTGAGACTCCAACTAAAAAAAAAAAAGATATATAAGTGAGATAATACAATATTTGTATTTTCTGTGTGTGACTTATTTCGACTAGCATAATGTCTTCCTGGTTCTTCCATGTTGTTACAAATGGCAGGACTTCCTTCTTTTTTTATGACTGCAAAACATTTCATTACACACACACACACACAACACAATTTATTTATTTATCCATTGATAGACACTTGGGCAACTTTCATGTCTTGGCTATTGTGAATAATGCTGCAATGAACATGGGAGTGCAGATATCTCATCGAGTTACTGATTTCATTTCCACTGGATATATTCCCAGAATTGGGCTTGCCAGATCATATAGTTGTTCTATTTTTAAGTTTTTGAGAAAATTGCATACTGTTTTCCATAATGGTTATGTCAATTTACATTCCCACTGACAGTGTACAAGGATACCCTTTTCTCCACAGCCTTACCAACTCATATCTTTTGTCTTTTCTGATAATAACCTTCCTGTGTGAGGTGACATCTTATTGTGGTTTTGGTTTGTGTTCCTTGATGATTAGAGATGTCAAGCACCTTTTCAGGGAGCTATTGGCCATACGTATATCTTTTTTGGAGAAATGTCTTAGCCCAATTTTTTTTTTGAGACAGTGTCTTGCTCTGTCACCCAGGCTGGAGTGCGTTGGTGTGATCACAGCTAACCTTGAATTCCTGGGCCCAAATGATTCTCCTGCCTCAGTCTCTTGAGTAGCTGGGACTATACAGGTGTACAACACTGTGCGCAGCTATTTTTTGGTAGAGGCAAGGTCTTGCTATGCTGCCCAGGCTGGTCTCAAACTTCTGGCCTCAAGCATCCTCCCACCTCAGCCTCCCAAAGTGCTGGAATTACAGGGCTGACCACTACATCTAGCCCTTTGCCCTTCTTAAATAAGATTATTATTTTTTTGCTACTAGGTTGTATGAGTTACTTGTATATTTTGGATATTAACCCCTTATCAGATATGTGGTTTGCAAATATTTTTTCCCTTTTTTATGTTGCCTTTTTTGTTTTGCTTCCTTTGCTGTGCAGAAACATTTTAGTTTGATGTGGTTCTATGTATTTATTTTGCTTTTGTTACTTTTGCTTTTGGTGTTATATCCAGAAGTCATTGCACTGATGACAAAGAGCTTTTTCCCTTTTTTTTCCTAGAAGTTTTATGGTTTCAGGTCTCACACTAAGGTCTGTAATTAATTTCAAGTTAATTTTTGTGATTTGTGCATAATAAAGTTTCAATGTTATTCTTTTTCATGTGGAAATCTGGTTTTTCCAGCACCATTTATTGAAGAGACAATCCCTTCCCCATTTTGTATTGTTGGTACTCTTGTCAAATATCAATTGACCATATATGCATGTGTTCATTTCTGGTTCTTGATTCTGTTCTATTGATCTCTGTATCTGTTTTAATACCAGTACCATACTGTTTTGATTACTATAGCTTTGTAATGTACTTGGAAATCAGGAAATATGATGACTTCAGCTTTGTTCTTTTATCTCCAGATTCCTTTGCTATTTGGGGTCTATTGTGGTTCTATACAAATTTTAAGATCATTTTTTTTCTATTTCTGTGAAGAATGCTATTGGAATTTTGATATAAATTTAATTAAATTTATATATTGCTTTGGGTGGTATGGGCATTTTAACAATACTGATTCTTCTAAACTATGAGCATGGGATATCTGTCCATTTATTTGTGTTTTCTTCAATTTCCTTCATCAATGTCTTATAGTTTTCAGTGTACAGATCTTTTACCTTCTTGGTTAACTTTATTCTCAAGTATTTTATTGTTTTTGATGCTATTGCAAATGAAATTGTTTTCTTTATTTCTTTTTTAGATATTTTATTGTTAGTGCATAGAAATACAAGTAATTTTTGTGTGTTGATTCTGCATCTTGCAACTTTACTGAATTCATTGATTAGGTCTAATAGTTTTTATTTTTAATGGCATCTTTAGGGTTTTCTGTGTATAAGATCATATTGTCTACAAACAGTGATAATTTTACTTCTTCCTTTTGTTGATTACTTTTGTTTCTTTATCTTGCCTAATTGCTCTGGCTGGAACATCTAGTACTACACATAGAAGTGGTGAAAGTGGATGCTTTTGTCTCATTCCTGATCTTAGAGAAAAAGGCTTTAACTTTTCACTGTTGAATATTACATTAGCTGTGGCATTTTGGTTTTTATTATGTTGAAACACATTCCACTATACCTAATTTGCTGGGACTTTCTACCATGAAATGATGCTGTATTTTGTCAAATGCCTTTTCTGCATTTATTGAGATCATCATATGATTTTTGTTTTTCATTTCATTTGTGTTTTATTCTATAAGTGTATCATATTTACTGATTTGCATATGTGGAACCATCTTTGTACCCCAAGGATAAATCCCACTTGATCATGTTGAATGATCCTTATAATGGGCTGTTCAATTTGGTTTGATACTGTGTTATGTATTTTTACATCTATGATCATCAGGAATATTGGCCTTTAATTTTTTTCTTATAAAAACTTTGTCTGACTTTGGTGTCAGGGTAATCCTGGCCTCATAAAATGAGTTTGGAAATGTTAAGTGTTCCTGCCTCTTCAATTTTTTGAGAGAGTTTGAGTAACACTGGCATTAATTCTTCTTGAATATTTGATAGAATTTTCCTGTGAGGCCATCTGGCCCTGGAATTTTCTTAGTTGAGAAGCTTTGTCTTCCCCACAAGAAGTAAGCTTGAATCTGACTTTGGGAAGTTTTTGATTACTAATTCAATCTTCTTACTTGTTATAGGTTTGTTTGGATTTTCTTCTTCTTCATGATTCACTCTTGGTAGGTTGTATAATTCTAGGAAATTATCCATTTCGTCTAGGTTATCCTAGAGGGAAGTTTATAGCAATAAATGTCTCCATTAAGAAAAAGAACAATCTTATATTAGTAATGCAACTTTACACCTCAATGGAAAAGAAGAACAAACTAAGTCTAAAGTTAGCAGAAGAAAAACAATAATAAGATTTGAGTAGAAATAAATAAAATAGAAAATAGAAAAACAATAGAAAAGATGAATGAAACCAAGAGTTGGTTTTTTAAAAAGGTAAACAAAATCAACAAGCCCTTAGCTAGACTAACCAAGAAAACAGGAGAGAACACAACTAATATGATTTTTAAAAAATTTGCTTTTGGAAACCTAGTGGAGAAAACCAGACTGTTGGGTTTATGTTACAGGCATGTCCGACGTTACCAACTTAATAAAGAAAGACATTGTGCTTTGAAATATCCCCAAAGACCCAAATAATCATGCTTTCCATTTGTCCTGAGAAGTTCCCTTCCCTGATGTGTCCAGGAAACACTTGGTATGTTGCCTCACGGCTCAAGATCAGCCTGGGCTGCTCACTGATGTAGCTAAGAGCTCCTTGAGGAAGGGTCCATGAGGAGCTGCCAGGACGTCGCTTCCCTGGAGGTTGACCTCTGGGCCGCTATTCCTGTTGCCACCAGCATATTTACCACCCCTTCCTTTAAAGCCTTTTTCTGCCTTTATGTTGCAATTATGTCAATCACTCCCCTCTTCCCTCTTCACCTCATGGACTAAAAAATCCTCTCAGAAAAGCACTTAAACCTCCGAGCCACAAAATAAAATTTAAAATATCTGTTCTACAGAAACCATAAAGGAACAGATTGATAAATCTGACTGTGTTAAAATTTAAAACTTCTGTTTGGCAAAAGACAAGGCAGACTGTGAAAATGTAGTTGCAGAACATATGATAAAATGGCTAATTGCCTTAATTTGCAAAATAACCCTCATACAAATGAATGAGAAAGTAAAACAACTCAGAAGAAAATAGGCAAGAACAGACAGTTCATGGGGAAAATATAAATGGTCTGCAAAATTAAGGAAATAGTCTTAGTCTCACACTTAATATTTTAAAACATAGAGATCAAAACAGCAGCAAGATAAAACCTTTCAATTTTTAGATTGGTAAAAAATAAAAAAGCTTTATACTCAGAGCTGACAAAATTATGGAGAAATAGGTACTTTCAGGTTTTTTTGATGAGATGATGGTATCATTGTAAACTTTGATAGTATTTATCAAATGTTTAAGTGCACGTATACCTCGACTGTTTTGATGGAGAAATTTCACTACTTAATTTACATTGTAAATATACTTGATGAAATTTCCCATAAGTGTATGTGCAAGAATATTTGCAAAGGCATTGTTTTCAGGGAAACAAATAATATTTTACCCCCAAATATACTTCCTTGATATATTTTGACATGGTTATTCAGAGGGCCTGCAGACGGGAATAAGTCCTGAAAAGTTGCCTTTTGTGGGGGACATTGGCATCTGTAGAGAAAAATCCACATTGGTGAAATAAATAGCCAGGCTTTCTCTGAGCCTTCTTTCCTTGTCCAGATCAAGAAAAGATGAATTTAACCACAGGTTATAGTCTATCTTTTCTGAGAGCTGCTGCCTGTAAGGTTTCATCTCCGTCACAAGACTGCCTTTGCTAGCCATGCCTTCCCTCTTCTCTCCCTCCTTGCCATGCTCCAAGCCCCTATTCTTTTTTGTTTGTTTGTTATTTTTTTGTTTTAAAGATGTGGGATACAATTTAGGTTAGGTATTCAAATGTTCATTATGCAGGCACCCTTGTTGATGAGGTGTGCCCCTCCCTCCCCTGGCGGTTTCCCTCAACTGCCACTCTATTCTTTCAGTAACCTCAAGATGGTATAAAAGCATCAACCATCTGGCCCTGTTTTTGAGTTTCATATTTTGTATGCCTCCCATGAACACGTGTCCATGTTAATAAATTTTGGATGCCCTTTCTCTTATTAACCTGCCTTTTGTCAGTCAATTTTCAGTGAGCCTTCAGAGGGCAAAGGGGCAGTATTCCCTTGGCCCCTACAGTGTGTGATCAGAGAGACCAAAATAGATGTCCCTTTATCAACTAAGATGGATCCAAATGTTAAGGAAACCAAATTGCCTACAGGTCAAGAGTTCACGGTCTGGCTGGGATGGCAAACTACTAAATTCTTACGGTTCAAAACTATCTAACAAGAGAGGCGGAACGGACCCCTCCTCACTATGATTTACAACCCAGACCACTGCAACTTTGATTGGACGGAGGACCAGACTTACAAACATTCTGTGTGTGTGTGTGTGTGTGTGTGTGTGTAAGTTTTTTTTTTTTTTTGCTTTGAAAATGTGGGGTATAAGTCAGGATTAGGTACATAAGTAGTTTATGTGCAGGTGAAGTTTGGGCTCTCAACTGGTCCTCATTTCCTCTGGTTTAGGGTCAGGTACACTTAGTGATGTTACATGCCACCCTCCTTCCCCTGGCAGTATCCCGCTACTGCCAATCCCTCTCTTGTATTGTTGTGATAAATGTTCAGGACCCACTTATAAGTGAGGACATGTGGTATTCAGTTCTTTGTTTCTGTGATAGATCACTGAGTATGATAAACTCTAAATCCATCCAAGTTGCTATGAAGTACATAATTTTGTTCTTCCTTATGGCTGCATAGTACTCCATCGTGTACATGTACCACATTTTAATCCAGTCCTCTTTCGATGGGCAGCATGGTTGGTTCTATGTTTTTGCTATTGTGAATAGTGCTGCAGTAAACATGCATGTGTGAGTATCTTTTTTGTAGTGTGACTTGAGTTCCTTTGGGTATATTCCCAGAAGGGGGATTTGCTGGCGATTTTTAAAAAGAACTAGAAATTGACAAACATTCTTTTCTTATAAACTACTGCAGGCCTTAAGCCATCAGCCAGCTTAGAGAGACTGCACACAAACTGTCTTGTGTCCTATAGTTTACCTTTTCATGTAAACAGCCATAATTCGTCTCATTTTAATTCTAAAACCTTGTCCCCAAATGAACATGGGATGCATGTTACATGTATATTTACCCACTGCATGTGTGCTCAGCTCCCCTCATAAATATGTATCGCCTTCCCCACACCCACTGAATATGTATGATTCTTTTGTGTAATATAGACTCTATTGTGTAATATGACTCTATTGTGTAATAAAACCTGTCTTTCTCCTCTTTGAAGAGAGAGCACCTTTGGCCTATGTTGGAGACTTTCTCTTCCTGGTTTGCAAATCAGTATAGACAATAAAGCTACTATTTAGTCATTCTGGCAGTCTTTTTTTTATTTCAGAATTTTTTATTTTAGGATATTTGCATACGCACAATGAGACATCTTGAGGATAGGACCCACGTCTAAACACATAATTCATTTACGTCTCATATACACCTTATACATATAGTCCCAAAGTAATTTTATACATTATTTTAAATATCTTTGGGCATGAAACAAAGTTTTTACTGTAACCTGTCGTGATGTCAGGTGTGGAATTTTCCACTGTGACTCAAAAAGTTTTGGATTTTGGAGCATTCTGGATTTGGGGGTTAGGAATCCTCAATCTGTATAAAAAATTCAATGTCTGGCAGTCTTTTGGACAACAACAGGAAAAAAATTTAAAAGCAAACTTGTTTAATAGCAAACAACTTAAAAAGCAAGCTTAAGTATCTACTGGTAGGAAGATGGGCTTGGACTACATAGAAATAACACAGCTTTTTAAAAGCAGGGTATATTTGTAAATACTGTAAGGCAAAGATGTCCAAAACATATTATGAAACAAAAAGAACAAGGTACCGAACAATGTGATATACATTTTTATTTACATAAATAAAAACTGCATGTTCAGAAAAACCTGTACTAGTAAGTAAATTTTCCAGCGTTTTTCTAGGAAATGTGTAACACACGCACATGAAAATGTTAACTGCAGTTGCCATGAAGAGAAAAACTATGGAGGAAGATTTTATTTTTCATTTCAAATCTTCCTTCTCTTTGAGCTTCTTCTTTTTTTGAGAGAAATTGGACATTAAGAGGAGTGAGTTAAATACAGTCCTCGGTTCATGGCCCTCCCCCATCATTGGTTTGGACAGGCCTCTTCACCCCATTCTGCACTTTTCATTTGTCTCCTTCTCCCTTATGGAAAACCATTATGCTTAATGTATGGACTGCTAGTTGTATGTGCTCTTGTAAAATGTGTATTGTTTGTTGGGTACGTTTGTTAATTTATATAAGTGATATGTGCTATAGATCTTATTTTTTTCTCCTTTTTTAAACTCAACATAATGCTGAGTATGCGTAGTCATTGCTTCTAACTGCTGCATAGTACTCCCTCCACAATTTTCCTGTCTACTTCTTAGGTACACAGCTGAAACACCTTTGACTCCTCACCACTGCAAGAAGTCTGAGTAAACATACTCATGAATGTCCTCATGTGAATTTGAGTGAACATTCTTTCAAGAAATAGACCCAGAAATGGGGCTTGCTGGTCATGAAGTGCAACAGTATATAACTAAGTATATAACTGATTGGTTGTCAGAGTGACTGCACCAGTCTATACTCCCACCAATACTATAAGAGGACACCTCTGTCCCCATATTCCTGCTAATACTTGGCATTATTTAAGTTTATAATTTTTGCCAGTATAATAAAGTAATACTTCTCTATTTTAAAAAATTACATTAATTAGATAGCTAATGGGTTTAGTCTCTCTTTATATGCTTGCCAGCCTGTTTGATTTCCTCTTTTGCAAATTGCCTTTTCATTTTCTTTGGTCTTTTTTCTTTTGGTGTTCCTACTTTTTAATCTTACTTTTAATAGTTCCTTGGATATGTTAGATAGTGTATTAGTTTTTTAAAGATCATTTTTAGTTATTAAAAATAACCCTCAATTTGTCATCTGTTAACTTTAATCATGATGTCCTTCACTGAAGACATTTCCTTAATTTGAGGCAATTAACTTATCAGCTTTGGCCTTATGATTTGTTCTTTTGCTGTTCTTTAGAAGTTCTTCCCTGGCTCATATCTCAGGAAGATATTAACCCACAGTATTTATCATTAACTTATCACCTTTTGCCTTGAGGTCATTCATCCTTCTGGAGCTCTTCTTGTATACTTTGGTAGGTAGAGAATCCAGTTTAATTTTTTTCCTCTCTAGTGAGAGAGTTTTCCAACATCACCTTCTAAACAGTGTGTACTTTTGTCATTAAATTGTGATGCAATATTTACTGTATGTCAAATTCTCATCTATAGGTATGAGCTTTTCTTTATTGTGCTCCATTTGTCTGCTTTTTTGGTTCCTGTGCTAATATCATACAGTATTTGATTTTTTTGTCATGATATATAAGACAAAAAATGAACAAAACATATATCTGCCTCTTAATGATTTAAATGATCACCGAGGTCACTACCACTCAGGCTAAAAAGTAGGATACTGCCAATAACCCAGAAGCCCCTGTGTGTTGTTTCTTATTGGTAATGCCTTTCCACGATCCTTAAAGTAATCAAAATAATTATCATTCTGATATTTATGATAATTAATTTCTTACTTTAAAAAATATGTCAGGGAGAGAGGAGGCAAGATGGTGATGGAGTCGGTGGGAGCGTGAAAATCTTTGCAAGGGTGAATGTCCATAAAGACAGTCTGTGTGAGTGGGTGAGTGCAACTGAATGAGTGAAAGTCTATCTCTTGGGAGACTCAGGCTCAAGCACCTGGGGCGCCCCTCTGGAGGCAACTGCAACCCACCACTACCCCGAGATTGGCACTCTCCCTTCCCATGCAGGATCTTCAGTCATTCTTGGAAGAGGCGGCAGAGGTCAGCTGCTCCTCAGCACCTGGCATCTGGCCCATGCCACCATCTCTGGCAGCAGGTTGGGCACTAGCAGTGGGAACTGTGGAGCAGGCGTGGTGAGGAAACCTGGAGCTGAGCCCTGCTGCAGATGAGGAGACAATGATTGCTGCCATTTTCTCTTTTCCAGGATGGGCAGAAACCTGCAGTAGACTCTCCAGCTCTGTTCAACCTCCAATCCAGACTCAGAGACGATCTCCTCACCCATCTGGGATCCACCATCACTGACCCAGAGAGGAACTTCAGGAGGGGACAGAGAGAGATCGACACCCCACCCCATGCTGGACCAGGCACGAATGCATCTGACCTGAGTGGGGGAGTTGGCGGCAGCAGCAGGAGACCAGTTGCTTGAGTCCAGATCGGATTCACCCTCCTCCCACAGCAGTCTATGGGGCATCTGACTCTTGCTAACAGCAACCCCATTGGCCTGTGCTAAGAGTGGAGGGGAAGGGCTGGAGACTGGAGCCGGTTTTCTACCACTGCCGGCTATAGTCAAAAGCAGTGGCAGTGCTTGGGAAGGAAACTGAAGCTCCAGACATGGACAGAGGGAGCTTCTTTTTCTTTATCAGTTTTTATGTTTTAGTGCTTGTTATGTTTAAAAAATTTTTTTTTTGGTGTTTTTTAGTCTCTCTGCATATGGGTATTTTTGAGGGCAAGTGCATCATCAGGGTTTTGTTTTTTTTTTTTTGGTTTGTACGTTTGTTTGTATGGTTTATTGTTTGTTTGTTTTTGTTTGTTTCTTTTTTTTTTTGAGTTGGAGTCTCACTCTGTCACCCAGACTGGAGTGCAGTGGCCACTCCTGGCCACCACAGCCTCGACCTGCTGGGCTCAGGTGATCCTTCCCTCTCAGCCTTCCAAGTAGCTGGAACTACAGGTGTGCGCTACCACGCCTGGCTAATTTTTTTGACTTATTGTAGAGATGAGGTCTTGCCAAGTTGCCCAGGTGGGTCTCGAACCCATGGGCTCAGGCAATCCACTCACCTCAGCCTACCAAGGCGCGGGATTACAGGCTGAGCCCGGCAGATTAGATTGATTTAAGAGACTTCACGGAAAAAAGAAAACCTATGTGGCATTTGAAGAATGTGTCATTGAGTCCATGTAAATCTAAGTGCCTGCCGTGTGCTCCATCTTCCTTTGAGGAATTTGTTTTCCTGGCTTTATGACACATGACTCTGTAAC